>JASDQU010012825.1:195679-207952 GCA_032191745.1 Picea mariana
ACAAGTGTTACTTCCCCCTGGGTATATATGTGATGGATTCATGTGTCAAGGTGTATACCCTTCATGTCAGTGTATTCCCAGGCAAATGCTCCAGATTTTTCTTTAAGGATATCTACTAACTGTTTATGTTGTTCTGTATCTAGCCTGGAGTTTATATGTAAAAATTTCCCTTGACTAATCCCGTAGGGCATAGTATAAGACATGGAAGACTCATCTATCTCAAATATTAAATATGTTGAAGATAAAATGGATGGGTCTAATTGTTCTTTAAATTCTTCCTCAAAAATGTACTAAAATTGGGGAAAACACTGTGGAAAATCCACACATGTGACAACATAAATAAACTGGTTTACCACATTTTCTGGTGTGTGTTCCTAAAGTGCCCATGCATGGTCACTTGGAAATACGGGTTCTTCCTAGTCCTTGTTCTCATATGGACATTCAAGCCACCATAGATTCTCCATAATAGGTTGAGATGAAGGGTAAATGATGAGCTTCTGAATAGAGAGACCATTTGAGATGGTTATTTTCCCTTCTCTACATCCAATATATGCATTGGCTATGGCTAGCCAAGGTCTTCCCAAAATGACGGGATGGCCTTTGGCAGGATCCTTTGAGTGAATAACAAGAAAATATACTAGGTACTCCCATGAGGCTAAAGTAACCATGATATCATCTAAAATTCCTTCAGGTATAACCCTAGTCTTATCTGTTAATTCTAAAATGGTTGGGGTAGGTTGGAGAAGAGGTTGTAACTGTAATTTTTCCAAGGTAGTAGTGGTCATAACATTGATGGCTTCCCCTGGGTCTATGAGAGTGTTTCCAATGGAGACTTGATTAATGGTTATGGTCACTACAGGGTTTCCTGGGTTCCCATACTTTGCTAGTTTTGGCTGCCCTGATATGTATTCGGAAAGTCCTCCTATCAAGTGTACGATAGGGGGATCCTTTTTCTTCCTACCTGGATTCTTAATACACAATTATTTGACTACCTTACTATAGATTGGAATGTCTTTAATGGATTGTAGTAGGAGAATCTTGACACAAATATTTTTCAATTCATTCAAAATGTCAAATTCCGGTCAGGTGGTAGGTTTCTCGATTACCAATCGGTATGGATAAGGAGGGACCTTTGTAATTTATGAAGGTTCTTTTTGAGGAAGCTTGGGTTCTTGATTCTTCAGGATAATAACATCTTCCCACCTATTGTCATCCATGGGTTGTTTGGTGGTCTCTTCTTCTTCTTCTTCCTGGATGACTACTGAAGTTCTCTGCCTCTCCAGAACTTTTCTCGATCTTAGTTGAATTTCCTATAATGGAACATGAGTGATAACATATGTTGGGAAGGCATGAATCCCAACATTGTGAAGAGGTTGAGGGGTATTATTATTTGGATTCAGCACTAGTTGTGTCGGTAATAGTGTTGGTCTCGAGGAGCCTGAGTTTTGATATTGTAGTGGTTTCTGTTGTGGAATAGGAGGTAAAGGTAGTGTAAAAAAACCTGGAAGAAGTTGTGGAGTGTTCGGTGGGAGCTGAGGATAATGATGGTTGGACATAGGGATAGGTGGAGCTTGAGGGTTTCCTTGGTTATGTTCTCCTCTCCATCCTTGAAACCAAGGATGTTGGTACTGAGTAGACTAGTTTCGCCAACCTGGTGAGTTCCATTGTTGTTGTTGATAATAGGGTGGAACTTGAGATTGTAGATCCAGGTATGTGGGTTGGTTCCTAGGCTACCATGGACTCCTAGGTGCATAAGAAGACTCCCCAGGATCTCCACTCCTATAGATGGCTAATAAACTGGGAAATGATGGACATTTTTTGGTCACATGGTCTTCTGTACAGAAGCCTGAAATTGAAATGTTATCTAATGGGCATTCCCTTGAGGAATGCTTCCTCCTGCATCTTGGGCAATATATGCTCATTGTTGCATTTTTATCCTCCTATTTCTTTTTGATTTGTAGGGTGTCCAACTGGGAACCTATTGTGCTTAAGATATATATCTTGAAGTTCTCTAAAAGGTTCCCTATATCTACTCTTTTGATACCACCTGAACTAACTGGCTTTAAGTTCCTATTATAAGGGTCTTGAACATTCTTTCCTGTCCTGGCTCTACTCCTTGAGTAATTTTTACACATTTCACATATTTAAGCAAATGTTCTATGAGAGATGTCACCTGATGCCATCAGGTTAAGAATATTTAGATATTGTTCTGAAATTCCTTAAACAAAAAGATCCCTAATTGCATCCTCTGGGACGTCATCGTATTTTGACTTCTAGGAGATATAACCAAATCTTTCCATATAATCTTCAAGAGTCTCATCTTCTAACTGTTGGATATTAAAGATGTCATTACGAGACTCTTTGGTCTTGCAATAGTCTTGGTAATTTTTAATAAATATGTCTTTCATGGCTTCCCAAGACCTAATACTGGATTCTCCCAACCCCATGAACCATCTTAGTGCATAGTCTTTGAGGGTGGCAGGAAAGAGTTTTAGTTTTGGGGCATCTTGTATGTAGTTGTAGCTCCTACACAAGATGTCAAATTCAAATAGGAAGGTGTCTGGATCTTCACTATTTTTACCATAAAAGGTAGGCAGTGCTGAGAGAGGAATATTATTCATGTTGACATTTGGAGTGGTGTCTAGAATCAGAAACCCGAAAGTAGTTTTGGTTTGGTTTCCATTTTCTTCTTCCTCCCCGTGTCTTACATTGTTATGGTTGTCCTGATCATCCATATTGGCTTGGTTTCCAAAAAGAGAGTACCTAGTTGGTTTTATCTTTGAAGAGAACATGGTTTCCCTTTGATGGAAAGGTCTTCCTACGGATTGGATGTTTGGGACTCTACTCAATCCAGTTGAGACTATTGGTGCCAAAGTTTCAGTGTCAGTTTGAGAGATGATTACATTGGATGAACTACCAAACAAAATGTTCACCTGTTCAAGCTCTATGATGTCCTCAAAATTAGGGTCCCCTAGTGGTGGTGTAAAAGAAAAGGTCGTATTGTTTGGTTCTACAGAAGGCTCAAGTGGTCTTGCCTCCTATCCTAATATGATTGATGCTTCAATTTCTTATTCTATAGTGCTCCCTATGTTAGTCTCTTCAAAGACTATTTTATCTCTTTGAGTTGAGCTAGCTCCTGTATTTTGGTATCGGTCTATGGATTTTATAAGTGGAACGTCCCTTCCCCCAAAAAGGTCAAAAGGAACCTTGGTTGAAAGGTTTGATTTAGATTTAATGCATCTACCTTATGGATCTCTAGGTATATTCATGAAAGAAAGAAAAAACAAAAGAAAAATCTACCATTTGGTTTTTAGGTCTATTCATGGAAGTAAACAAAAAGAAAAACTACCATTGGGTTTGGGGGAGCCTGCAATAACAGATGCGCAGGATCATACCTCTCATATTAAATTCCCCCCACCACCAATATAATGCTAGGGTCTAGGAATGATTTATCTCCTAACTACTTCTTACCTTGAGACAACTCCCCGACAATGGCGCCAAAAATGATGGGTGTTGTATATGCAATAAAAACACACTAAAAACCCTCAATTAAATTGTCAAACCTGGGTAAGTAAACTTAGAGTTGTAGCAAAATATATTCCAAAGGTAGAAGGGTTGGTAGTAGTATAGTCTAACTAAAGAAGGTAGTTATCTACGGATAATATATTCAAGAAAACCTATCTAATGAGAAAACCCTACTAAGAAACTTGAAACTATGTAACCTAAGTACTTTTGGACCAATGATCGATGGATAGTTCTAAGAAAGCAAGTAAAAACCCTATGTAAAGCAAACTAGTTCATAACAATAAGAAAAACCAACTATTAAGCATAGGGATAAGCAAATAACAAAAACAAACTACTTTAACTTTCCAACCTAAATTCAATGAGAAACTACCCTATGAAAGCAAGTAAATAAACAAGCCAACAACTATTCTATTAAAGCAAGTAAACAAGTAAGCAAAACAACTAGCTAACCTATTAAAGAAAGTAAACAAGTAAGCAAAACAACTAGCTAACATATTAAAGCAAATAAACAACTAACTACTCTAAGATAACTTCTACTGCAAGTAATCTAATTAAAACTTCTGATTGAACAACTATCTAGCCTAAGAGGCAAGTGGACTATATTCTTAATTCAAACTTCAAAACTATCTCTAATTCATAAAAAGAAATCTATTTAATTGAAAGCAAGAAGGACTAACAACTAACCTTTGTTCTATGACAAGCAAACTGCTCTTTAATCTTCCAAAGAAAAAGACTATCTATCCTACAATAGTAATAAAACTATCTTCTAAACTATGAAAGAAAGAAACTATATCTTCTGATCTACAAAATCAAGAAACTATATCTTCTAATCTACGAAAGAAAGAAACAATATCTTCTAATCTATGAAAACTCAAATATAGTGTTGGTGGTTGTGTGAATGTCTCAGGTGTCGTATGATATCTCAATGGCACTTTAAAACAAAGGATAATTCAAGCAGTATAAGCTCAACATTGATCTCAATAGCAAAGTGAAAGGTATGGATTAAACAATGCAATGAGAATTTAGCCATTACGGAAACAATGTTAATTACCCTACATATTCATGAAATTATTAACCATCAACAATATAATGATATTATAATTGTACTTCTATTCTATGTAAACAAACTTCATAATTAAAATCAACCATTAACTAAGAATATAGTTGCAATCTAATTCTAGGAAAGAAATTACATGAAATGAAACTATGCTATATCTATTCTAACAATTCAAACTACAATAAGAAAATGCTTAAGAACAAAAAATATAACATGCCATTAAAAATTAAACTACCAAATACATTAATCAACAACTAAATAAGAAAGATCTACATAAAAATGAAATAAACAATCTATAATTAAAAAATGAAATTAATCCTATCCATCCATCAAATCCTTATTACATAAAACTCAAATTAAAACTTTGTTCTACTCTATTTAAAACTCTATTTTAAATTTAATTATAACAACATAAATAAGATACAATATAACATCTAATTGCACATGGGGTTAGTCCAGGAATTTGCAAATTCATTCCTAAATACAAGATTAACACATACTAACAAAAGTCTTTGTATTAACCTGCAAAAGAGAGTTAAAATGATTAAACTACAACAACAAATTAATTAACAAAGTAATAATGCATGTACAGGAAATGAAAGAGACAACTAAGATATGAAATGCATAAATAACCTAAAGAACAGTTACGAGACTGTTGGTGGCCCCCCCCATCAAGTCATGGTCACTTCCTAAAAGCACACCATGAACTCAACAATTTGATTTCACCATGAAAATTCAAAAATGCAGTTTTTATATAATCTGGCAATGAAAAATGGAAAAACAGAGTAAAAACGTGTTTGTCCCTATCACACTAGTACTTTAACTTCTTCCTAGCTATCTGACCACTATGGTGGTATTTATAATATTTATAGACCAAGTGGTTGACCATAGGAGGGTCGAACCACTTCTAAATTCAACAAATTACATTAATGTTGCCCTAACTGCCAAAATAGAGCGAGCCAATAATCGCCCAACTTAAAAAATTAAACTAAGTGGTCAAGGGTTCAGTAGCTGGAGGGGGAAAGCACAAGAAAACCCCATGTTCCTGATTCACCCACCACTGGCCGCCAATACCATAACCACCAAATCACCCACCGTTTTTGTGGAAGACATAGTGTTGAACGGAGTGTCGGACTGGGTACCAGATCGAGTACTGGAAGGAGTGTCAGACTGTGTGACGGAAGCAGAAACGTGATGCGTTTTTTCCCTGTAACACCAAAAAATGTGAATTAGACCTTTGGGAACATAAAAGGTGATGAATTATACTCAATATTGACATCAAACACGAATCATACATACTTGGTGTATATCATATTGTTTTAGCAGAAAATTCTTCAAAAAGATTCTCCAAAACATGAAAAACACATATGTACATTCAACAAAAGTGTCTAATAACTGTCATAAAATTGATCATATCTCGGGCCCAACAATCCTCTCTCACATGCCAATATACTTACAAGTATAAGAAGTATTGTTTTCCATAACTTTCACATGTTTGGAAAATTTGTATATAATTCAATGGATCAAAAATCAATCAAAGAATATTTCATACATGATCCCTTAGAATTAACACGAAGAGTATCAACAAATGCATGTAACTCTTTCAAACAAGCTTCAAAATCAAATAATATTTTGTTTTATTCCCTCTCACATATAGTGTATTTTGAAGCCAATGCTTTGAATTATGTTCTCTACTACAAACATCCTGTACATAATGAAAAGGGATAAACAATAATACAGAGTTGAAAAAACAAATATTGGGGAATATTCTATTCAAACTCTCTACAAGAGCTTGGATATATTCTTTTGCAAGTTGTTTTCAACTCTCTAGTGAACCATCAATGCAAGGTTTCACTAGAATCACCATGTGCATGTGTGATCTAGATTATTTTGAGAACGAAATGAAGGAAGATATATACCAATGAAATATACATAGATATTGCAAGATACACAGAAATATTACAATAAGCACAAAGACACAATAATGAACATTTTTTATTATTGAGAGAATGTACAGAAACTGTAAAATTATAGAGTGAATGACTCACTTCAATGGTGGAAACTTATCTCTAAGAAGAGATGTGATGGATATGCTCATTCACAACAATATGATGATGTTTACAATGAGGCTCTAGATGCATTTTTAACATAAAGAAAATCCAAAACCCTAACCCCGGAGGATGAAATGCCAAAAGGCTTGTGGGCCCCGATGGGGGTAGTTGGTACGTCAACTTCCCAAGGGTGTAAATTTTTCATACGATCTCTGTTTGGGGTGTTTTATAACTCATTATAATGGTCTAGCCAAGGAGTACATATTCCGTTTGGACCATAAAATTCCTTTGGCTATGGATTGGTCGTTGTCGTGCTGAAAAGGCATCATTTAGGGCCTCAAAATGACCCCGAAAGTTCAGGACCCAAAAAAAAATAGAAAATGTGCCAAGGTGGAAACCCATGTTTTGAGCCAGTGGGATACGTGGGTTGCCATCAAATACTCTTCTATCAATCCTCCCCCCTTAGGAAGCAATGGTCTCCATTATTCCAAGTACCCGGGGAATACTTTGTTGAATCTAATCCTTGGTGAGTTGCTTGCCTTGTTGAAGAAGTTGTCATGCTTAGCTTATTGAAGGATGTTATGAACCTATTGCTAAAGGGTTTGGATATGTTTAACCAATCTGGATGCATGATCTTCCAAAGTGTGGGAGGAATCTGTTAGTAAAGATGCAACATGAAGAACATGAAGAGATTTATCATAACTTGGTTTGACTGGGCAGTGTTAAGGCACCCCCGTAGGTGCAATAGGAATATCTTGGTTCTCTTATACAATATTGTTGATTTGTTTATGTTGGATAGAAGGGTATTGGGCCGAGGTTGCAGTGGTTGCAATGTCCTTCTCTTCTGACCAAGTTGTGAAGAGGATAAACTTTGTAGTATGAGAGATTACTTTGTGGCACTATTTTATCAATATAGTAGTCAGAACTACCTACGATATCCTATAGGGATGACCCCCCAGAGTAACAATGACATTATAGGGTCGAGACTCATAAACAACATGATGCCTCCACATATATGGCTAGCCTAAGAGAACATAAAATACTTCCAGTGGGGAAACATCACACAACACCTCATCCTTGAAGGGCTTGATGTCGTATGACAGGAAACACTATTGGTTGACCCGAAGATCTCGTTCCTGGTGGAGCTATCCGATGTTGTATGGTTGTGGGTGTTTTTTTCTTCAGAAAATAAAACTTATTGATGACCTTTACTAATATGGGGCTCTTCTAGATTCCTCTATCAATAATAAAATTCAACGGAGTCTTGTTTACCCACATCTATGAATGGAAAAGGTGCCCCCCCTCCTCATGATCCTCTGGTTCTTTTGGTTGGATTGTTGTAGTCATGAAAGTAGCAATGGGTTCTACATCAATTATTTTTCCCCTTTAATTATTATCTAAATCGGAGTCCAAGTCAGGGCTCAACTATGTTTCTCTTAGCTCGACGACTAATGACTATTTTGAGCGACATTCATTGGTCTTGTGCAAAGGGATTTTTTGGAAGTCACACCACTTCCCAGCATCCTTCTTCGTCTTCCTTTTTCTTTTATTTTACTATAGCTTGGACTGGTTGTCTTGAGGTTAGATATTCCATGAGTTAGGGCTTCCTTTAACAGAATTTGGTTGTTGCGTATTTGCAGACCCAAATTCCTGCTTGTTCCGGTGCTTAAATCTCTGATGGATTTTAACAACATATCTATAAGCAGCTCCCAGTGATGAGATGTTCAGAAACTCCATTTCAGTTTGGATTCACCTATGTAGAGCCTCGTGGTATTTAAGAACCAGATGCCAATTAGATTCTTTGATACCCATCTTGGTGTGCAAGGTATGGAAGGTATTTGTGAAATCCAACATTGTTTGGTCCTGTTTATTATGCAGCATGGTCCATCTCATGCACTGGTCATCATAGTTTCCCACAGGATAATATTTCTCCTTGATCATGTCCATAAAAAAATCCCAAGTGGGCTCAACCCCAAATATTCTAGACTCCTCTGTGGATATTTTCTCCTAGTAAGTTTCCCACCAATGTTTGACATGGGGGAGAGCCTTAAGAAGTGCAAAGGTGGTATTTTCTTTGTCGAAAAAATTTTGAACAGATAAATAACCTTCTAGCAAATTTAAACATTTTTCCAAATCATCCACATTGATCTGACCTTCAAATATTGAATATCAAAATTAACTTGTACCTTGAATGGGGTAGCATCTCCAAAGCGACTGCTTGAAGAAGACGTGCATGTTATTGTTGGCAATCATTGAAGGATTTGGGAAAAATTCTCCAACATCTTGTTCCTCTATTGCATGAGGGATTCTGCGAGAAACAACTTGATGGAATATTCTCTTCCTATTCTCTTCCACCATGGGAGGACACTTGGGATGGATAGAGCATTTATCCTCAAGGGAAACTAGCTTGAGTCCCAACTCTCTATATCCTGACTTTGTCGGGGATATGCACAAGAAATGAAAATGAGTAGTCTACTTTGATACCACTTATCCATATTATTTTGAGAATGAAATGAAGGCATATATATAATAATGAAATATACAAAGATATTGTGAGAAACACAAAATATTGCAATAAACAAATATATATAGTACTACACAATTTTATTATTGAGAGAATGTACAGAAACTGTAAAATTACAGAATGAATGACTCGCTAGAATGGTGGAAGCTTATCTTTGAGAAGAGATGTGATGGCTACACTCATTCAAAAGAATATGATGATGTTTACAATGAGGCTCTAGAGACCTTTTTAACATAAATAAAATCCAAAACCCTAACCCTAGAAGATGAAACACCAAAAGGTTTACAAGCCCCGATGGGGGTAGTTGGCACGTCAACTTCCCAAGGGCGTAACTTTTTCATATGATATACATTTGGGGCTTTCCATACCTCATCAAAAATGTCTATCTGAGGAGTACATGTTTTTTTCAAACCATACCATGAATTTGGTTATAATATGAGCACTTTCGTGTTGAAAACATGTCGTTTAGGGCCTCAAAACGGTCCCAGAAGTTCAAGGCCCAAAAATCTGTAGAAACAATTCCAAGGTGGAAACCCATGTTTTGAGCCAATGGGATAGGTGGGTGCCCAACAATTTCCTCCTGGATCAATGTGGATTTTCTTCAAATCACAATTCATGCCTATGAACAAGTCCCTGTTTATGAATAATTTATAGATAACCAAATTTAAAGGCATCTAAAAATTTAGATAAGTCGCATGCATCATCTGCAATGTGATGCTTCTTAAAATACACCTTTTTAAAGTGTTTAATATAGTAAAATCTATGGTTTCCCCTAAAGAGGTAAAATCAATGTAATTTTCTTGGAATTTCTTATTCATCTTGTTTAGTTCACACATTACATATGCAAGCATATGTAAACAAAACTAAACTGAAAAGATCCTTTCATCATCATAGCATGAGTCATTCTTTTCATGTTTCCACAAAGTCAATATGGGAGGCATCCATACAACACTCCTTTCAATGATTTGACCTTTTAAGAACCATATAACTCCATGGATTTGAAGAGATTGAAGAGTTTCAAGTTGCATATGGTCATGTAGGGAAATAAGTTGACTATTGGGTGAAATCACGGAGGTGGGTAACACTTTCGTGACAATCGGATCTCCAAAATTTCGAAAAACATTTTTCAGGGTGAACTAATATTATTTTTCGGCCGAAAAGTGGAATGTCAAATCGAACGGTACAGTGACAACACCCTTGATTTGCATGTAAAAATTTAGTCAAACAATTTTTTTCCATCCGGAAATATGGTTTCGGCCGAAAGATATTTTGGCTGAAACATTCTTTCGACCGAACAATATTTCGACCGAAAGAATGTTTTGGACGAAAAATATTTCAGCCGAAACACTATTTATAAATCAACCACACGTTGATATTGAAATTTTTTTCTAACTTTTTTGGCGTTTGTGAGCGTCTGTCGGCGTTTCTGAGCGTTTCTGAGTGTTTCTGAGTGTGGACGCAAAGGTCGTGAGCGTTTGTGAGTGTGGGAATAGAGGTTGTGTTGGCGTAGAGGTTGTGTCAGTGGACGTAGGGTTGGCTTTGAGGTCATGTTGGAGGGCGGTCGACGAGTTTCAGGTATTTTTCTAAGTTTTAGTTTATACTTTTAATTTTAATTTTTAATTTGTATTATGAAATTTAATTTATATTTTTAAATTAAAATTTAGTTAATTTGGCGGCCCCTGTGGCCAAACTATGGGCACTCCAATGGCTTGGACACAGGGCTGGGCCCTCATGGCCAAGTCACAGTCCAGTGGACTATGACTTGGTCACGGGGGGCCAACCTTGTGGCCAAGCCATGGGCACGCCAATAGCTTGGCCACAGGGATGGGCCCCCTTGGCCAAGTCACAGTCCACTCAACTGTGACTTGGCTTTGGGGGCCCAACCCTGTGGCCAATTCATTGGCATGCCTATGACATTTCCCTATTCAACTTAGGCCCATATCATTAGAAGTAAAAATTTATAATTTTTTTTTTTAGAAAGAAAAATATCTTATATTAGTTAATATAATAAATCTGTTCCCAAGAGGACATTACAACTTAAATCATCCTGTCTTTAGTTCATGATTGTTCCCATCATTTAAACTTCACCAAAACGTTTCTAAAACCAAATACAACAACAATTATCTTAATGTTAGTACCTTGTTTACAAAATTATCAAAACACAAAAGAAACACTAACTAGTCTTTTACAATGAATATCTAGCCTGCCATTTTCCTTTGTACCAGTATTCTTTATCTTGTAGACACTTTTTCATAGTTCCCTAGAAGACCATCTATGATTTTTGTAAAAAAAACACCTTCCTCATCCAACTGTAGTGCTTCCTTGGACATCTAATCTGCAGCCTTGTTATATGTTTTGTAAATGTGATGTTCCTTTAGTTGAATAAAAATTCCACACAGTCTTCTAATTTTTTCCATCCATGGTTGCAAAGCGAGTACCTGTAAATTATTATCATTATTGAACCAACCAATAATGATCTTTGAATCACCTGCTAGCATTAATATTGTAACCTTCAATACATTTGCAAACTACAAGATGCACCATAAAGCTAACAGTTCTCCTTTTGTATTTGTCCCATACCCACAGTTCATTTTCATATTGAAGGTCCTTAAGGCTGGACATTTTAAAACAACCCATGCCCCGCATTTTTTTCCCATGTCCTTTGAGGCTACTGCATAATCCCAATCCAAACAAGGAGGTCTATCAATCCTTAAGTTCTTTATGTTCTGGACATGTTTGTATTCTCCCAAGGCCTGTAGAATGGAAGTACACACTTTTCCAAGGCTAAGAAATGTATTTTCAAATATAATTATATTTCTGTGTTTCCATAATATTTACTTGTGGTATTATGACATTTTAGAAGTGTGTCAATCCACTTTATTTTATGAGTATGTTACATTACATAACTTAGTATATACCATAGTCTTGTTCGCAACTTATGCCCATATTATTAAAAGTAAAAATTCTAACATTTATTAGAATTAAAAAATTATAAGATTTACTTGTGGGGTTACAACATTTATTTATCTAAATTAGAAAAATATTATACTTTAGAATGACCTTTTCTACATTGTATTTTCATATATCAATTATAATACTTTATGATTGCAACTAAT
>JASDQU010012826.1:47849-57920 GCA_032191745.1 Picea mariana
CTAGTAATTTCTTTAACTCTTGACACATGAGAGGCTCTAGGGATGGGTGGTACTTCCATAGCTTCTGTTGGAAGGGTTTCACTCTGGAATTTAACGGGATGGTGTGTTGAATGATGTGAGTATCATAAGCTTTCAGATCTCGGTAGGACCATGCAAAGACATCTTGATATTGTCTAAAAAGTTTGAGATAGGCCTTACTTTCCTCTTTAGATACTGTCTTGAAGAGATTAATATTCTTAGGGTTTTTCAGGGTTCCTAGATTTATAGTTTCGTACATGGGACAAGAAATCCCCGTCTTTGTGTTCGTTGACCCTTTGAATATTTCCCTTAAGTCAAAAAGGTTTTCTAAATTGGATACCCCTTTTGGTATCGTATGAGACCTTGGTTTGTCGGTCGGTTTATCTATATGAGGATTTGTTTGTGCTAATCGCTCCTGAAATACTTCATCATCAATAGCCAAGTCTTTAAAATTATCCTGATTGGTCAAAAAGTTTATGATCTTCTCATCTCCTTCAAAGACCTTCCAATTAGAAATATTGTTGGGCATCGATGGTTTGTAGAGTAGATCCATAGTGAACTGGGATGCTTCATAGTCTTCTAGAGGTGGAATCCCTGAGGCAGCGGTGGCCAAAGAATCAGCAAGAGTGTTCTTTGTTATGGGGATCATTGTAATGTTGAAGGCTTCAAAATGTTTTATTATCCTATGCACTTCCTGTTGGCAATTCCTTAGGTGGGGAGAGTTGCAATGCATAGTGTTCCTTACTTGTCTAACAATGATTTCAGAATATCTAAAAACCTTCAATTGTTTAACATTTAATTCTATGGCTCTCTTTATCCCTTGTACTAGAGCTTCATACTCGGCGGTGTTGTTTGTGCATTCAAATTCTAGTCTACAGGATAGGAAATTTCGTTTACCTTTTGTATCAATGAGGATGCACCCTACCCCTGACCCTTCTTGTGATTTAGATCCATCAAATTATAAGGTCCACATTTGTGAGCAAAAACTGTCAGCTTCCTTTCTAACCACTTTCTTCCTTTCCTCCTATCTGTTCCATGTTTTCTAACACCGGTTCCTGACAAAAGAGGGTTTCCTCCACCATCGTTGGAAAATTTTCTTGAAAAATTATTTCAGAGTTTTGAGTAAGAGGGACATCATATGAGAGGGGGGAGAAATTCTCGAAATCGGAGTCACGGGAATAATTTCCTAGCACGGGAAAATCTATCGATGAGGGCTCGTTAAGGATTTCCAGGTCGGTGACCGTGTGTTTTAGATATCTTTCCCTATCTATTTTGATGATATTCATGTGTCCCTTTAATGGAAGCCAAAGGTGATCCCAGTGTGTACTAAAGTATCCATTTAACTTCTCGAACCAATCTCGACTCAGTAGCAATCCATAAGCTTCTCGGATATCTACTACAATGATGTCAATCACTTGAACAAATTTAGGGTGTGTCGCCATTCTGATCATTACATATTTGAGCTCTCCCATAACCTTCACCTTGGTTATGTCTAATTATATCACATGTTTATCACTTTTGAGAGGGATTGCATTTAATTTTTTGCAAATAGACAATGGCATAACATTGGAGGATGCTCCTGAGTCAACCAAACAGCCATGGAGGTTTATGTTGAAGACTTCAAATCTCAAAAGGAACAGTGGGACAAAAGGCTTTCCCTTCTTATCTTCAGAGCAAGCATTCACAGTTGGTTTATTTCTTAGATCTGGGAGGGCTGGATTTTTTCCTTGATCAGTGCTTGTTGTAGAATTTTCTACTGACTTCAATGCTTGCAACAGAAAGTCCTTTTGCTGAGGGATTCTACACATGTACATGACCGATATATTTTCCTTCAACTTTTTCAAATATTCTACTATGTTGTAGTCTATCTTGGGCGATTCTCATGTATGGATGTTTATAGGATTTTTTCGGGGAACAAAAGGTGCCTTCGGGTGATCAGGCACTGGTTTTCCTCCCAAATTTTGGGTCGTAGTAAGGTCGTTTGAGACAGGCTAACCCCTACTTCATGTTTGCACAGTCAAGACCTCTGTGGGTGGTTCTTGAACCTAAAATAGGTCATTGGAAGGCATTGGTAGGTCAGGGTCCCATATCAGAATGGTTGTTTCTTCTGGTGGATCAACTTCTTCCTGATCAGAAATATTCATAACTGAGCCACTTGATTGTTTAGTTAGGGAAACCTCATTTAGAAACTGGTTGGCCATCAAATTCATGGCATGCACCCATTGTGGGAAGTCTCTTCCAGAGTGTTTCTCTTGGTGATAGGTACAGAAAGATTTGGATGCTACATTTCCCAGGTTGATGTTTAAGTTGGCTGGGGGAGGTTCAATCACTTTGAATGGTGGATTTACTTTGAAAAAGAGTTTATAGCACCTCTAACCTTGGTTTCCNTTCCTTCCCCTACACTTATTTTCATGTCTATGATTTTGTTTGACAACTTCTTAACCATGCGTTGTAGGTCTTATATGTCTCCACTTCCCTTTTCGAGACCTTGTTTTGTTTGTTTCCCTATGGGTATAGTCAATAGGAGTCCTCTCCTGGGAGGAGGTTGAACTTCCTTTTTAACTAATGAGACTTGGCCTTCTTTACATCCCTTCATTTGAAATTCTATTGTTTTGGCTCTTCAAAATTCTCAACTAAGGTTGCTTTGGAAGTCGTCTTCACAAACATGGAAATAGAAGCTGGGAGAGCATTAGCGTATACTTTGATTTGCATCTACTGAGTGGGTTTAGCTTCAGGTTGAAATTTGCTTAGGATAGTGGTGAACCATTGATTAAAGTCCTTAACCTTCTCCTTTGAACTCATGGTGGCGGCAAACAACTCGGCCATCAAATCTCATGTAGTGGTTTCTTCTGCAAATTTATCTAGAAAATCCTTTTGAAACTTTGTCAAACTAGTTATCGATCCTATAGATAAGTTAAAATACCACGTGGAGGCCGAATTTTCAAGATTATAGGGGAAAATCTTGCATACTACATCTTCATGTTTCACATTCATCAGTCTGATAGCTAGTATGAATTTTTTGATATGGTCTTCAGGAAATCCTAAGGTTTCAGGGTCAAATTTAGGGAGTAACTTTTCTGGATGTCAGGGAAGGTAATGTACTCGTCCAGGGATGGCCAGAGCATCTCTGGCCAACCAAGGTTGATTATTCTGAGGTGGGTTTCCCCTTTCTTCATTATGATCATTGTTATCTTCCAAATTGTTTGATCTTGAAACTGAGTGTTCTGAGTTAAACCCTTCCTCGTGGGAAAAATAGTCGGGCTCGGAGCAGTTACTAACTGGTGTTTCGGGGATTAAATTAAGAGGATGTTCGATTTCGGTGAGGGAGAAATCTATCAAATCTTCTACTATGTGCACAAAAACCTGGTCGGGGGTTTCAACCACTAGTCTGCTTACTTTTTTTCTACAAGGAAGTAACGGAGCTAAGGGCAGTGCTCTGATTTGTCGAGCATAAGCTCTTGTGATTATTCTGAACTGGTTCAACTCCTCGTGAGGAAGAGTGTAAGGTATCTCAGTGAATAGATGTTCTTCCTCTTGCTGGGGTGATTTACTCATTTCAAGAGTACTCAGTGTGTGTGGGATGTCTTGAGAATGACTAGCCATACATGTGGGTTTTTTTGAATCTATGGGTTGTGTGAAATATTGTGTCAAAAATATTGTTAGCCATTCATTCTTCAGGCCCTCCCTATAGTGCCAATTCTGCTGAGGGGTCCTAAATCCCTTTAACTCAACAGCAGGAACCAAACCCGCCACCGAGGCCTAATTAGACTCTGCAACATTTAATGGTGGAATGGTTCTCTAGATCTTGCGATCTGGCCAATTAATCAATGGGCTTTATGTAGTGATTGACAAGATGCCTTCTTGTGAAAGCTCCTCCTTTAGTTTGAAAATTCTCTTTTTGTAGTTTCTCTTATAGGTGGGACCAATACAAGATAAATGTTGGTATAAACCAGCTGGGTAACAAGGGGGGGAAGCTTAACTATTGAAGAAGGTTGAGGTTGGGATAACCCATGAGCTCAAGCATGCAGACAATGATTCTTACACCTACAACAAGCCTAGTACTAATGCATTAACCTGCTAGTGTTCCAATTATTGACTGAGATACGATTATCAGAAGAAAACATACATGCAATAAACGATGGAAAGAAAAATAGTTTCCTTAGCTCTAATCATCAATCACATATTAACACATTGATTTAATTTTCATCATTAGAGACAAGAACTATAAAAATATTGAATTAGATAACTTATCAAAAGATTCAGAGGCTCTTACTCATTACAACATCCATTCATGAGATAAAATCATAAATAATTCTTCTTCAGATCCAATCACACATGTTTTTGATGAAAACAAAAAACTTGTCTCTGGTTCTAAACAGGACTTCTCAATTACAGTAGTTCTGAAATAGTTATTTACAATCCCAAATAATTTCTCGCCAAATTTTAAACAAATATCCCAAAACAATATCATCACATAAAAACCAAAACCTCTTCTTACAGGTCAATCCCCTTATTTATAACATATTATTAACTAAAAATAATTATCAAAAGTGCAAGCTAAGTAAAAAAAAACATCGCCACATGGTGCTTTGATCGCTCAGTATTCTAAGAGTCATCAAATGGTTTCACTTGAGTGGATGACTCTTCTCGTACTCTGACCATTCGAGGAAGATATTCTCGCATGTGTTGGCATATGGGACTCTGTTTTGGTACATTGGGGCCGAAAGGATATCCTTTATCTCCATTGCTCGTGTCTGATACTTGACTATTCTAGCACTTAACTGTTGCAACATTGTCCAAGCCTTGATCGGGTGTTCCATGAACTGGTGCACTTGACCTCATGCCATGTTCGCCACCTTTTCTATCTCTGCAACCCACGATGATTCTTGTTCGGCATGTAATTTGAATATGTCATGAAAGTCGACAAAGTCATCGGGTGTGCCGAATTCTGGAAGGTCGATGTCTCTCATCACCCAGTTGATCTTGGTCTATCTCTTTTCACACTCGACCCATTTCTCTTGGATTTCCTGATGAGATTCTTGGGCCATTTTCACCCAGTATTTGACCGAATTCTTTATGCAGTCGATGCTTCTATCCCTTAGTACCCGGATGTTGTGCTCTTCGGCATCTCGACCCTATTGAACCATGTTGATGTAGTCGATCCTTTCCATTGTTTGGTGTTATTTCTCATACCATCTTTCCATATCCTTTCATGTTGCCAGCACCATGAGGGTGTCTTCCTGGAAATCGACTATCCCTACAGTGAAAAGGTGTTGCTCATTTGTAAATTTATTGTAGGCCTCCTAGAATTCGCTTCTCAAGAACACCATGTCCTGTGTGGAGTCTTGGTAATATTTTTCCAAATGGTGTATATGATCCAACTCCTTCATTGAAATGGCCAACTCCTCTTCATCCTTCCTCGCTCTATCCAGGGTGGCATCTGTGATTTCCATCCCTGCACCGATAAGCTCGGATGTCTTGGCATGCTCCATGCTAATCAATTTCTCCTCTATGGTGATGAGTATGGAGCGATCCAGAGTAAGCCTCCTCTTCTTGGTGGTTCTTTTCATGATGGATTTCCTCTTTTGGTCATAAGAGATGGCTTGTATATCAGCGACCTCATCCACGGGTTCAGGAATTTGTTGCTATCCCCAGGTAAGCATGTTTCCCAAACTCCTGATGGTGTATATTTGTTCAAGACTGGGTTCTGGAACCTCTTTCATGTGTTTTGAAAGTTTGGCCTCTGGTTGTTGCTCATCGAGAGGTAAAGTACTGGATGAAATTGAAGCATCAGGGGTAGGCTCGGTACTTACTTGATAATCGACTGTTGAGATGTTAATTTCCTGCTGTGGAACTTCTTCTTCTTGTTCGCTCAACCCTAGCTCATCCTTCAGGCTGTCCACTTGGGTTTCCATTACATCGAGTAGCTCAGTGTCTAATACACTTTTGACCTCCTGGTCACTCTGTGGAAGGCTTTGAATTTGAGCATCGGGAGATAGGAAGATGCCTTCTTGGGTTCCTTTTCCTCTGTGATCAGCACTGGAGTCACCAGGGAAACCTTCGAACTCTCCTCATCATCATAGATCATTATTAAGTCATGCAGGGGGTTTGGTTCTCTTGCTCTCCCTGATTTCCTCGCTATATCTGGATGAGCCGAAACGTCCCCTAGTGATCCATCCTATGGTGTTGAAACTTCAGGGTTATCCAACTTGATGATCTCTTCAATTTGTAATGGTTCTCGGTCGCTTGGACCTACCTAGCTTTCGATTGGGTTGTCGAAAGGGACCCTTGTCATTTCCATGAGGTCCGAGTCATTTTCCAGCTGATTAATTACTCAATGTGCCTATTCCATTAGGAGAAATTCTCTTGTCTATGCCTCCGGTGTCATAGACAGTCCCCTGTTCTGCACTGCACTGTTGTTGCCTCTGTCGCTCTGATTTCTTCCTTGGCTCTGAGGGCCTCTTAAGCCATCTGCTCTATTTTTGTCACCTGTTCATCCATGCTCATGGCCTTGAACCTATTCATTTTCGAGTCGGCCATCCTTTGCACCACCTCATCCTAGTCCTGGGCGTTCTCTGTCAAGACTTCGTCTTCAAACTTGTCGTGAGCATACGGCCAGCATGACGACACCTATGAAGCATGTTGCATGACCAGGCCCTTTGGATCATGCTTGTGTAATCGGCCCGTCGAAAATCTGAATTCGAGTTGGCTCAACCCTTCTTGTTTGGCTTGAGCAGTATCCTTTACCAAGTAGAACCCTACATGGAAACCATAGGGTATGAAAACTCATTTCTTGTCCTTGACCAAGGTGGCATTGTATCCCTGCAATATGGTTTGATAAAATATTTCTCCTATGACAAGTCAAATTGGGACATGAGCTGGTAGGATATGTGGTGCTTCAGTGGCCCTGAACACACTGATGTAGGTGGCGCGCTTGTCCAAATACCAATGGCCTATCTTGGATATCATCTTCTTATTTGTCGTTGATAGCCTTGGGAATTCCTTCTTAAAAAGAATAAAATAAATTTGGGCGATGAATTCATCACAGATGATGGAGTAAGAGTTCTTATACCTATTTTCCCATCTCACGTTGAAGTAGACGTGGACCAAGAGCTCTGCAACATGCCAGCTCAGATTCATGTCAGCGAAGATGTTTCTGGTGCACATGACATCTAGAAAGTATGAAGCCATGTAAAAAGTTGGTGATTCCCCTTCCTTTGGTGCCTGGGCCTGCTATACATAGATGCTCAGTTGCTTGGAGATTATTTCTCCCTAGTTGAAGCTGCACCTGATGATCGCAATTGTGTATGCCAAAGGCATTCATGCCTCTGAAAACCTAGAGAAATATTTTTCTTCGTACAATCAGCAAATGAGAACCATTAAATAGACATATGGATCCCTTAGGTTAACTGTCCCATACCATCCATTGATCTGGTTGGTAAACTTCTTGTCCTCCCTCCACCATGATGCCATCACTCAACTGGTGTCATGGAGTTCGTATAATTTCCCCACGAAGTTTGTGTTTAGCCACTCCTCACGGTCTCTAAGTTTGTAGTATTTTTTAAATTCTACCGGGAGGAACACTCTGACACACCCACCATTTTCATCATTGATTAAACATTTATGTGTTTTAATGTGGTCGATGAGCCACTTCGAGACTTCTATGCAGGGAAAATGGGGGTTTTGCTTACCACCAAATGTAGATACGACCGTCGGATGTTCAGGAACACCTGGTCATCGAGTGCCCTTACATTCGGATCACTGGGTGGGACATATTCTGGGTATTCATCTTGGCTGATCTTGTTAAAGAGATCTCCCAACTGTGGGAGCACCATCTTGGACATGGTGTTTTCCTCTGTATCGCCAAAGGCTGGAAGCTGGATGAAAACCTTCTTTTTTGTTGTCTTGATGATAGGCTCCAGCCTAGGGACGTACTCCAATTGCCTTGTGGTTCCTGGAGAAGAACCTTCGTCTGTCTCTGGTTATTTTAGCTTCAGTGCTCTCGGTGAGTGCCTGGTGGTTGGATTTCTTGGCGGCATTGTTCCTACAACTTAAGAAAAATTTTAGAGACTGTGAAAAAACCGGATAAACACATACAAATTATAGCCATGTAAAATTTAAAGACTTGGATACATACCTCTGAAGCTTGTTAAAACTTGGTTATTTTGATAATCACGGGGTCGATACATCCTTTGAGTTGCTCATCTTACTCCTTCGGATGCTCTGGAATTCTCTTACGTGCAAAATGATTTTGTTCACAACGACTCAAGATATTTTAAATAGGAAAGATCTTACCGTGTCGCATCAGCCATTCAATTTGGGTTATGAGTGAATTTTCAATAAATCTATCGTCGGATCTCTAGAAATTAAATTCATCATGGGTTGATGGTGGAGTTGTGGGTCATGATGTGGTCTATCGGTGATTTTAAACGGTTGTTTTGATTAGTGCACGAGGTAGAAGCTAACGTAGGATCAGATATTAATTATCCCCTTAAATGCTCAAAATCCGATCATATATAATGCTAAAACGTCTCGTCGTGTCACTCTTTTAGTGGGTTGATCAGGGATCAAGGTTGTGCTACGAAATTTTTCGTTGATATCCTCCTGCAAAAAGCTCTAACGTCGATTGATATTACCGTACAATTATGACTCGGAGGTGTGACTTGGACCTAGGGAACCAAGAATGAATCGGGATAGAACTAGACCATGCGACCCTCTTACTTGGTAAAGACACGTGGCGTTGAAGACCAATGACTTAATTCACTTATATTAATCGGAGTCGGGACTTTCCTTAAGTTATTCGTTCTAAAACAAACCTTTGCTTGTCGATGCTGAAAAGTGTCCAGGATCGACGATCAACGATAAACCTATCAAATTGCTTTCAGATCGACTCCCTTGAAAAAGTCCAGATGTCGAAAACGCATCAAGGATCGGTGATCGAGAATAAATTTTATCATGGTCAGAATGTTTGTTGTGATCCTTCTGGGTTTTTCCCAATTCCGATAAAGCGCATCGGGCATCGGCTATTGGCGATATCTTTTCATTCTTTGTTAACATCTGTCCCCCCCCATCTTTTACCGATGCCAAAGGGAAATCAACTATCAGTGATATCTTTATGCAAAAAACTTAACGCAAACCAAAACTTCCTTATGTCGATGTCGATGGAGATTAGCGCTCGGCGAATGTGGTTTTCCGAGTGGTTCCTTTTTTCTTCTTTAAATTCCTTCCGATGTCGATCCTGAGAGCATTGGGTGAAGTATTTGGCTACCAATTCTTTAATCAGGTGTTAAGTTATTTTTAGTCATGGGGTTTCATAAGTTCAAGCAAACCTAAATAGGTGATGAGAATCATGAAAATAAGCAAAGACAAAACATTTCACAAAATGAAAACGAATCAGACAATGCAAAAGATCAAGTGGTAACCAAAAAGTAAAAAAATTGATAAAGGATTTTTAGGGTGTGTTGAGTGCTCAACACATCCCTCCCCAAAATTTTATCTAGCTCTGCTCCTACTTCAAAGGAGTTTTGTTCTTTAATTTAAGTTTTTTTTTTTTTCAATCCAATAAACTTGATTGATTCAACTGAGGACATGTCAATGTAGGTTTAAGTTAGTAGTTCCATTTTATTCATTCTTCTTTTGAGAGTCACATCAATTCCTTTTCTTTAGAAGTATGCACATCTTTGTTTTTGGGGAGAAATATGTTAAAATACAAATGATTGTCTATCTATAAAGTTGAAAGAATTCAAAATTATATAGGACACATCAAAGGACAAGAGGAAGACATACAAGAGTTACTTTATGCACAATGTACATATGGGGAGTGAAAGACCTTACAACTAATGTAAACAATTGATTATTTAAAACAATGTGTGGAATAGTACAAAGTGAAACTTCAAGTTGTGATGGGGTAAAGTAGAGAGATCTAAAAAATCACATAGAATTGGATGAACATTGTCAAGCTAAGGGATAATCCATAAGAGGGTCTCTAGCCAAATATGATGTACTTATAGATAGAGGTTGATCAATTAATTGATCCCATTTAGAGAAAAAAAA
>JASDQU010012826.1:62701-84747 GCA_032191745.1 Picea mariana
AATGCAAGGCATGGATTGTCAAGGAAAGACATGGCAAGGTTAGGCATGGCATGTTAAGGAAAGGAATGGAATGTCAAAGCAAGGCAATGAATGGCATGTCAAGGAAAGGAAAGGCATGGAATGTCAAGGCAAGGAAATGGCATGTCAAGTCAAGGCAAGGAATGTCAAGGAAATTCGTGTCAAGACAAGGAATGACATGTCAAGGAAAGGCATGGAATGGAAATGCAAGGCATGGCATGTCAAGGAAAGGAAAGAAATTTCAAGGAAAGGCATGACTTGTCAAGACTAGGCATGACATGGCATTTTTTTATGATCTTTACTAATGTTTATTAGAATTGTTGAATGTTTTACATCATTGGAATGACATATTAGTTGTAACTTATTTGAAATTTTATTATCGTATGTGCACTTTGATATGATGTAATATGATTATTGTTTCATTTCATATGTTGTAATATTAGATATATAATAGAGAAATTAATTATTGCATGAAATAAATAATAAATTTTCATTCTAAATGTTTGTTTTTGTAGAACAAGGATCTTCCATAATATCTAGATCATCCTCATCAAATAGATCTAGATCGTGATGTTGGGTCCGATGTTGAGATGGAAGATGATGCTCATGATGAAATAGATACAGATGGCATCGATGCCAATGCCGATGCATATGACGATGATCATGATCATGATGATCATGATCATGATGATCATGATCACGATGGTTATGATGATGTTGAAGCAGTTGCTGGTAGCAGCTAGTGACATTCATGATCATATAAACTGCATCATGGATAATTTTTGAGATATTGTTATAATGCCTATTTTCATGGTTACTATCGCATGTATCATTTTCATGGCCTCCAATACCATATTATTGAGTTGTATCATTTTTACATGTATCATATTGACTTATATCATTTGGACATGATGTATCATATTGACTTGTATAATTTTGTCTTACATAATTTATCATTTTTATTTATATCAGTTGTGCATGATGTATCATTTTGACTTATGCCGACTGTTGGACATGTATCATTTTCAGATGTTATTGATCTATTGGCATATTTGACTTTCACTTGTTTTAGTTATATATAATGATGATCTTATCAATATTGACTTGTCGATTTATATATATTGAAAGTGGTTGATGATTTTTGGATGCATATTTATTACATATGATGGTTTTGATTCACTGCTCATGATGGATGTTGCCAAATTTACTTAAATTATAGATATTTGACTCACTTGTTTTAATTATAGATGATGAACAAGTTATAATAATTATTTTGTTATTTTATATATACTGAATATTGTAGATTATATTTTGATGGAGATTTAATAAGTATAATGATGTTGTTAATTTGTATGGATGTTTGTTTCCCTAAAAATTCTTTATAAATGTTATCCTATAAAATATTTCAAATGCATTTATATGACTTACTGTATAATCGTATAAGTTATTTAAGAGACATGATATATTTAACTAATTAAATTGAAATAAAACATATTAAATTAATAACTGTAAGAAAAACAAGAAGCATTTTTGGAAGCAATAATGGAAGCAAAATTGGAAGCCACACCAGAAGCAAAACTGGAAGAAAAATTGGAAGCCAAACTAGAATCATAACTCTAAGAAAAACTAGAAGCAAAACTAGATGTAAAAATGGAAGCTAAACCAGAAGACAAACTGGAAGCAAAATTGGAAGCCATATCAAAAGAAAAACTGAACGTAAAATTGGAATCCAAACCAGAAGCCAAAATGGAAGAAAAATTGGAAGGCATATCAGAAGAAAAAATGGAAGCAACACCTGGCGCTAAACTTGTTGCTATTCCTAGTGCCAAAATGGAAGAAAAATTCGAAGCCATATCAAAAGAAAAACTAGACGTCAAACTGGAAGCCAAACCAGACGCAAAAATGGAAGCAAAATTGGATGGCATATCAAAAGAAAAATTGGAAGCAACACCTAGCACTATTCTTAGCGCTAATTTTGGTGCTATTCCTAGCGCTAAACCTGGCACTATTCCTGGTGCTAAACCTGGCGTTATTCCCGTTGCTAAACTTGGCACTATTCCTGGTGTTATGTTCTCGGCACTAAATATGGCACTAAATCTAATGCTAATTATGGTTCTAAATCAGGTGCAGTTATAAAAAGTCCATATTGCACCCAATTTTGCGCCAGAAAAGGTGTCAAATTCATAAACTAAAATACAGTAAATTATGGTGCTATTTTAGGTGTTGATTGCATGTTTTGTTGTAGTGTAAACTCCTCTTCTGGATTTTGTTAAGAGTGTTCCATTTGAAATTTAAAGAATTCTAGATTTGATTATTATACAAGATCAACCAATGTGTTGAATAAAATATTAACTAGAGAGTCGACTTGCATGATAGACTTAACTTGTGGTTCACCTTCTATAGTAGAGTTGATTACAAGCAATGGAGGGCCTTACTATTCAAATTCAATGACACTCTTACTCTAACCATGAGCGAGCAAAAACAAGAAAAAACATTATTTTGATAATCATAATAGACTTTGCAATTCATGCAAAAAAAAAATCTTTTTCTAATCAAACATCCTTAAACATCCAAAACTCTCATACAATACTTATGAAAAATATAATTTAATTAATAAGAACTTAAAAAAAAACGCATCACACAAATTTCAAGAATTCTACCTAGTAACGTGGAATAAGATAAAATATAAGCATTAATATTCTATTGAATGATTATTGTAATTCAATAATCAAATAAAATAAAACTTAATATAAAATCATTAAATAATCATTAACATCAATAGTAATACTTAATCATTAATAAACTTATTAAGTTCAAACACTTTCTATCTCATAATATAATTCATGAACATACTGCAATTAATTTGTATATGTTTATTGTATGATGATGATGATGATTAACGTCCACTAAGATTGAATTGGTTTGTCAGACCTTAAGAGGGTAAGTGATTACTTGTGATTCTTTAGAATTTTGTTTTTGTGCTCGAAAAACATTAAGGGAACCTTTCCAAGATCACTATACTTTTGTTGAGTTAAGAGAGTAGGAAGGTTGGTAGTGTGATAAATATTTTGAAAATAAGATCTAATATGGGTATAGGTTGGACAATCTAAGAGAAAGTGTTTTTCATCTTCAACCTTCTNAAATGTTTTTTTTTCTTTACACTTGGCAAAACAGATAGATAATTTTGATCTTCTAGATTATGTTTGATTACATCTTTATAATACCTTAATTTTCTTTTTTCCTCTAACTCTTTGTCACACCACATTTTCTCCTTAAATTTTGATTTGATGTTTTTTTAATAGTATCTTTATTCTGTAAAATGGTTTCTTCCATGATTCCCCAATAGTTTATCCAAGAACAGGTGTATTTATGCCATCCTCGCTTGAGTCGTTGGTTGTTATGACTTGATTTTGAAGAAATTTTAGGTAGCCTCTAGTCTTCCATGTTGTTTAACTTGTTCTTATACATTAGGTATCTAGTCATAGCCATGCTCTCAATGGGGGAGAGGTTTGTTTCTAAGAGGAGGACGAGATAGGACGCATTTCCTTTAATTTTGAGATTACAGATTATAAAATTCTTTTGTATTTACTCTCTATATATATTAGTAGATCTAATATCTATTCAACTACCTTATAATAAATTACATAGAATAATACAATTACCTGTAAAATTCTAATTAAGTTCATTTAATAATTTATACAAGGATTATCATTTAATTGTTTCATTACTTGAATAATTATAAATTACAAATCAGCATATCCATTAGATAAAAGAACCTTATCTACACCTATAAAATATGAAGTGGGTTGTAATAAGTCTTTGTCAAGCACATCTATATGGGGTTCCATGTGAATATGCCTTTAAGCCATGCAACTGGCCATGGGTCTAAGATGTGTATTCTACAAATTCCAATTTGACTGCAGTTATGGCCAAGTGTCAAATCAACACAAGAGTTTACCTCTATACCGGCGTTAACTCACCGTGCATTAATAATAACAACTATAAACTATCAATTAGATAGAACTCGGATCTATATCTGTAATTATGCCGAAAGGCGTATACGTATTGGAGATGGGCACAATTAATCACCTTTTAATCTAAAATTCTAATCTGATGGCTAACAATTGAAAATGCTAGAATATTCGTAGTCGTCCTCCCAAATCAATGAATGTGATTTACTCTTCATAACTTCCTTGTATTTTTGAATGCATCAGTTAACCTGTTTACTTTTTAACATTTACCTAATCATATTTAGAAATTACTGTACCACCATATGATTGTCACGTTTAACTGATTAATCTTTGGAATTACCACATTTAAAATTAACTTTTGGATTTCCTCAACTCTATGTGCGTCTCAGTTGTCCGTGCGTTTCAATTCACCAGAGTGTTGTCCGTTCAGATAACTTTCGGCGTTCACCAGCCGCAACACCACTTTGCGGTTGTGCTGGTAATTATACACAATGGGCGAAAATAGAAGGATTACTGACATTGTCACTGGTTTACCCCTACATAAATAATTTCCACAAAATATGAGATAGAAGGAACAAATCCTCGTTAAATCTCTAGAAGTGTTAATGGCGCCAAGGTTATATTCTTAAGAGAATAAAAGCTTAGTTTTCCACTTAGTATATACTATATTTAAGGCACAACTTATTTTGTAGCCCAATTTTTATTTTCTCCTAAGCTTGGCCTCATTGTACAGTCTTTTGGACCATCACCGATGACAGAAATAGAAAAAAATGATATCCGCTTTATTACAAGAATATTTTGAATGAAAACCAGGTAACCCACACATTTGTGAACTAATAGAAACATATCTTAGCTCTTATATGAAGTACTTTAATTTCAATAATTGATTTAATTGAATAGGGAATCACATTAGTATTTTTTTTTTTTTCTTGGGACAAAGTCCTTGCCACTTTGTCTTTTTAGTTAGCTTGCAACTAAGATGACAACACAAAGACAACAATCACAAGGAATGACAATCACAAATTCCACAGGCACGTCTGAGTAATGTTAGAACCAGAGTGAGTTAGGATGCTACCACATCAACCCTATGACTTGCACCTTGGAGCCAGCTTCGATATTGACCTTTGTTGCCATGTAGTGCTTCATTAACCACCTGTCTCTTGAGATTGTTGTCATTTAGGTATTGAGAATCGATTCGCTATACTCCAACTCGCAATAGAGCATGAGATCAATCGTTTACAATAACAATTTGATATATGATTAGCATTCAAGAAAAAGGAGACGACAATAGACATTACCATTTGTGTGGGGTTTCCAATATTTCAGCATTTTTGATAGTCAAATCAATAACAAGGAACTATAAATTCTCATAACATCGTGACTCCATAGTCTGATAAGTTAGTCCAGTGGATCAGGATACAGATAAATCAACTTTGTTGGAATGGAGAACACTCATATTCCATGAGACGCATGCTTAGCAGAGCATTCAATTTAGTTGGATCAGTAAAATCTCAAATCTCACGAGAGGCATACTAAGCCTGCAGACTACATGGTTGCAAGAAAAACCAATTTGTTTACTATGAAAACTACCAATAACTCCACATCAAGATCTGAATCACAATATTGAAGATATAAAGAGAAATGTTTGTTTGCAGAAGCAAATTCTAGTAAATTTTGGGTTTTACAAACCAGGCAAGCAGATTGGAGAAAGATTGCAAACAAATTCTAGTAAATTCTGGGTTTTACAAACCAGGCAAGCAGATTGGAGAAAGATTGCAAACCTGGTTAGGAATTATTTTTCAAAGACAAACACATATAGGGAACACATCATAAGAAGAAAATCACGATTACTTTGTCATGATGATCGACCTACCGGAAATGAGTGTGGTCAGTTGGCATTGAAAAATTTGAAGTATGGTTTTCCGTAAACCTAATCTGGGCAAGAACAAATTATTATCATTGTCATTACAGTCCGTTTATTATTTTGCAGTAAAAAATTCAGTTTTAAAAGAAGCTGGGATATACAGGAATTGTAACTTTTCTAAAATTGTGTCAACAAAACTCAGCGTTTAATCAGAGATGCCCTTCAACACAAATAATTATTTACATATTTTTTATACAGGGAGTAAATAAAATCAATTGCGAACATGATAATTATATTTCCTTCTTTCAACACTAATATATATATATATATATATGTGTGTGTGTGTGTGTGTGTGTGTGTGTGTGTGTGTGTGTGTGCCGAGAAGTAATATGTCAATAACCAAGATCGTCTTCACATACATATACATNGAAATCAATTGCGAACATGATAATTATATTTCCTTCTTTCAACACTAATATATATATATATATATATGTGTGTGTGTGTGTGTGTGTGTGTGTGTGTGTGTGTGTGTGTGCCGAGAAGTAATATGTCAATAACCAAGATCGTCTTCACATACATATACATATTTGTTATACAAAATTTTATTATGCTATCAAATAAAATAACTATACACTTAAATACACTTAAATACTATGATAGGTGAAGATGATCTTCATCTTGAAAGAAACTTGTGCAACATTCTGTCAATGCTAGGGATACTCTTCATCCTCCTTATCCCTTCGAGCCGCAAATGGGTCATACATAGAAAATTCATATATTAACTCAATCTTTCCCTCACAAGGAGAGGCTTCCACCTCCTACACAATACTTGTAGCGGAACTCACACAAGAAAACTAGTCACAGATATTTTTTACAACATTTTAGTCATCCAGCATTAGGGTGTTGTACTCCAGCTGAACTCACACAAGAAAACTAGTCACAAATATTTTTGACAACATTTTAGTCATCCAGCATTAGGGTGTTGTACTCCTTCTAATAATTTTCATTTTGACACTTTTCATCTCATGCATAATTAATTTATAACTAAATTAATTATTATTCCCCAAACACATGTCACTCCTTCCTTAAGTTTGACATGTTTTATTTCTTTTTAATTAATTAAATTTTGAAATTTTCCTCACCTCCACAATTAGTTCCTAGATTTTCTCCTAGTTGTCCTTAATTCCCCAATTTCTCCTTTATTGTGTATCCTAACTAATTTACAATTGGAGTTTGATTAGTAATCTTCTCTTAGTTAGGATTTAGAGTCTATTTTAACTTAGGACTCTAACTCTAAGTTGACATTAAATTTCCTATGAAATAATTTTCTTTTAATTAAAAAATTCCTTTTATTAATTTCATGCACACATTTTGCGCATGTCATAATATTTTATTCTCCCTATATTAGTTTTCTTTACTCTAAATTTCCTTACGCCCCTTTAATATAAATTCATTTAGACATAACCATTTTAGGATTTGATTTTATTATGTTTCTAGTTTATAACTTAATATAATTTATTTTCTCTTCTAATCAATTCTAAGTATTCGTTTTATTTTCTATGGTCTTGTAGACCTTTTACTCACTCATTAATTTATTCATGCGATGTGCCCTTCAAGATGCACCTACGTGCTCCAAGGGTGTCACTCGCTAATTGAATTAGTTTGGAATTTGTCTCACGCTTGGAGTTTTGCATTGGAGTTGACGAGCATGACCACATTAATTAATTAATTATGGAACAATTATCTCCAATAGTAGTCCCCGCCCATAGAAGTAACAAGTAGGAACTGTATTAGTGATGATAAATTATGTATGTCTCTTGATTCTTGGTGCACATAATAATTTCAAATATAATTGTGGTCCCTCTCTGTATTAAATCTTTGCATAAAATCTCCCTTATCATCTTAAACAAAAGTTATAAATTTTTGTGTGTTGTTTGAGTAATTGAATGCTTTGATATGTAGCTTTCAACCTTCGACAATGTCGATGGCCTTAATTGATTGATTGGTTTTTTATTGGCCTACCTTATCAATGAGGTTTGGAAATGCGACGTCTCAACATGTGCGGTTATGTCTCCCCATGATTGTACTAGAGGGAGTGCATCAAAGGCCTCCGGTGAGTTGGGTGACAATGTCAGTGACTAGAATATCTCCATCTCTTTTCGAATTCCTTCGAGTTATTTTCTTGAGTTGCATGATGTTCTATTTGTGCCTTGTTTGACTAAGAGTCTTCTGCGGACCTTGCTTAAACAAATCGTGTGATATTTCTTGATTGGATAAATGAATTGGTAAAGTAGAGGAAGGCAAATCCATATAGATGCAGGTCCAATAACTGAAGGGAAGTCTAACAATAACCATCCTGTTGTGTAGTATTCAATGTTGCGCAGGTGGTATATACACTTTTGGATATGTCCCTGTGTATATACTAAGATCATTCGACGATGTATATACCACTTGGATATGTCCCTGTGGCATTGAATGTTGTGCATCACGCTGGTTATTGTTGGCCGAGATGGAAAGAAAGCCAACCCTTAGTTTGAAAGTAATTTTCGTATTATATATGAACATTAAGATGTTGTAATAATTAATGATGGTGGTAGTTAAAATTTATTAAAACCAAATTTAATTTATAGGAAGTTAAAAGAGGTAAGGAATTATTTGATTTGCTTTAAAATTTTATTTATTTGTTAGAAAAGGTTTAAGAAAAATATTTCTAAATCACCATGGTTTTGATAAGTTAAAAGGTTAAAAAAGTATTATAACAAATATTTTGAAATAGTGATTTAATGTAGATGTACCCAAGACATTATTAGAAAAGGTGGTTTTCATTTTCAACCCTCTTAGTGTTACAAAGATGACAAATTCTATCGAGTGGAATTGTCCAAAGCCCTGATTCACTATGGAGCTCATGAGACTTTGTTTTTATTTTAGCAATGTTGATTTTCTTCTTAACACTATTAAAAACAAAAAGGTGGTTTTTATCTTCTAGATTAAGGTTGTTTTTCTCCTTATAGTATATTAATTTTATTTTACCCTCTAATTCTTTATGGCGCCACAATTTCTCATTAGATTTAGATGCAATAATATTTGTAATATAATTGATGGAGTTTGAAGAAATCTTAGGAAGCCTTGTCTTCCATGTTGCTTATCTTGTTCTTGTACACTAGGTACCTAGTCATAGCTATGCTTTGAATAGGGGAAATACTAGCTTCCATGAGGAGGATAGGATATGGTATATCGTGTTTTTGTAACATCCAAATTTTCATCGACCACATTTTCATAACATTGATTATTCTTTGAGGAAACTTGCATGCAAGTGATCCAGTTAAATATGGTACATTATGATTATTTGATTTGCTTTATAAGTTTATGCTATGTTTGAGTATTGAAATTTGATTATGTTATTAATAGTGATGTATAGCATTGATAGGTATTATGATGAGGTTTCATGAGTGTGCACGAAACGTGACATGATGAGGATGTTGATGGCATCAACATACTTCCTTGGAATCCAAATTGAGTTAGGGAGTGGTCCACTATTGACTTTGATTATGAACACTTGTTTTATTTATGCATGTGACATCATGATGATTCAGTTATGGATTTCATGTATATGAGTTATTAATATTATCTTTGTCAGTGGATGCAGGCATGGTGATTCTTGCTAATACGACTCAAATATGGTGTAGAGGGGTCATACACAGATATCATATGGATGAGGGAGAGGTGTGGAAGTGTCCCTATCAAAGCCTACTAGCACTCCATCCATGGCCTGAACTGAAGGTTAACGACTACCTTGTTACTGAGAGGTTCACGATGTCGTAAGAGACGACTGAGACAGTCACTCATGAGGATTTTTGAGGGACGCGCAATAAGGAAAATTCTTTATTCCTCAATAGGCCCTTAGTCTCACACAAGGTCAACAAGTGCAGTATTGACTCCAAGCATCACACAACTTCCAAACTAAGTCAATGGTGAGTGGCACCCTTAGAGCCCTAAGGTGCATCTTAAAGGGAACGTCGCATGAATAAATTTATGAGTCAATAAAAATCGAGAAGACCTTAGAAAATAAAATAAATACTTAAACCTTATTAGAAAAGAGAATACAAAGTATTATTAAGTTATAAACCAGAAATCATAACCAAAAGTGTAAGTCTAGATGTTTTGACTAAATAAAATTTATAAAATGGGTTAAGGACTAAATAAATACTAGTAAAGGGAGAATAAGAATAAAAATAAAGGCATGTGCACAAGGTGTGCATGAAATTAATAATAATAAAAAATGAATCTTAATTAAAAGAAGTTGTATTCATGAGAGAATCGATTGTCAACATAGAGTTAGAATCCTAAGTCAATCTATAGTCTAAAGCTTAACTAAGAGAAGATTCCTAATCAAACTTCAACTGTAAATTAGTTAGGACACATAATAAAAGGGAAATTGGGGAACTAAAAGACAACAAGGAGAAAATCTAGGAACTAATTGTGGGTGTGAGGGAAAATACATAATTATTTTAATTAAAAAAAAAAAAAGAATAAGCATGTGCAACTTGGGGGGATTGTGACATGTGTTGAGGGTGAATAATATTCATTTTGATTATTAAAAAGTGTTTAATTATGCATGAGCTGACAAGTGTCAATGAAAAATTTATTATAAAAAGAATAGAGAAGTAGGAGGAAGAAACCCTATTGTTGGATGAATGAAATGTTGTTAAAATTTCTATTGACTAAGTTTTATTGTGAGAGTTGGGCTACAAGTTTGTGCAAGAGGTGGAAGCCTCTCCCTGCGGGGGAAATCTTGAGCTAGTTTGGATCTGAATTTCTGTGTGTGGCCTCTTTGCGGCTCGGGGGGCTAAGGGGGAAGAAGAGTACCCCTAGTGTTGGCTGGGAGGTACCGATGAGGTCAATCAATTAGAAAGAGAAGAAGAAGGATGTTGCACAAGTTTATTGGTTGAGGATCATCCTCAATTATCAACATCTCTTAGGTCACAATATTTCATAGTTAGTTACTTATTGTGTAATAGCATGTAAATTATGTAATTTGAATTCATATAGAAGAATGTTTGGCTACGGAATAACAATTATTCTCTAGATTTGTATATATTAATTCAAAGGTTCGTTGATTAAGTGGAAGACCACTATTAGGTTGCATTTGTTAGATTCAATTATTTTAACAAAAAATTGCATGGATCGTGTTGAAATATTGTAACTACAAAGAGTATTCTATTGTATTATTGATGTATTATTCATTAGATCAATCCCCTTTTGTGGATTGATCATGTCAAACATTGTAAATGACCAAATCCCCTTTTACGGATTGGTCAAACCCTAATTGTAATATGCTAAATGAGAAGTCGCCCCCCAGAATATAGTAAAGTGGTTATAACCACCCAGAATGAGAAGCTGGCCCTGCCAGTGAAAAGACACCTCAGTTCAGCACCTACCAGATTGTATAAATAAGAGAGGTCAGCACCTCATTTGTTCACTCACTCACTTGATCATCAGAGCGCAAATTTGGAGTTGTAGTTGGAGAAGAAGAGAGAGAGAGAGGCGCGCTACTTGGGAGAGGACTTTTTGTATTGTTTGCTTTATTCTCTTGTCATTGTATTGGTTATCTATATTAAGGAAGTTTTTGTTGGGTTTTCTCCCCCATGAGGGTTTCCTAGGATAAATGATGTGTCTCTTGTGATTGTTTATTTCTCAGTGATCCTATCTATGCTATGGTTATCTAGTAAATTGAAAAGAAACATAATAAAATATTAAACTCCAACATGGTATCAGAGCTAAACTGAAGAGAGCATCTTTCACAAGAAGAATAAAAACATCACTATTTTCGTACATGAAAATTAGGGATTTTTATTGAAGAATATTTTTAGCCCAAAAGTCATCTAGAAAAGTGTGCCCTAGCCCAAGGAACTCTTTGGCACCTTCAGCGCAACTTTTTAGTGGATAGAACTCCTAGAAAGTGAAACCCTAGTTTTCACCAGTACCAGAAGTACCAGAAAACCAAAAGCACTAGAAAACCAGAAGTACCGGAAGTACCAGAAAACCAAAAGCACCAGTCCAGAAATCCATTGGTCAAGTTTGAGGGGGTAAAATTTGGATTTTCAGAAATCTGATTGCACCAGCTTACTCGCCTCAACTCAGTGCATCTATCCCCTGGATCAAAATTTCAAAACGTGTAGTTTGAAAAAATAGGGTTTCCTCATAAAACCCTAAGTTGTAGTTGCAGTTGCAGTCTCAAAATTAGTTGCAATATCAATTGCAGTTGCAGTATTAGTTGAAGTATCATCCGTAGTACCATTTGCATTCACCCTTGAAGTTTTTAAGAGTTGGTAATTATTACCACTGCTACTAGATGGTGCCACTACCTGCATAAGCTATCTGAGGTATGTACTCACATGTGTTTAAATTGTTAAGATTTAAAGGGTATTTGCAGGAGAAGGGATTTCTTTCCATAGATCCAGAAGGATCTCAAGATCCAACAAATTCATAGAAATAATGCAACCAAGGTTTGATTATTCAAATATGCATCTATTTGTTATGACATTATTTTGATCAGTAGCTATGACCATCATACTAACCTTTGGTCAAAATTAAAGTCAAGGTATTAGATGGATTAAAGTTGAGATCATAGAGTTTATTCTCTAACCCAACCTTATGTCAAGATAGCATATTGTCCTAGTACAAAAGACATGTTGAAGAAATCACTTGTCATCCTGAGTGAAGGAGACTTGGAAGAAAAGCAACACACACTCATTCTTGAGGACAAGACTTCAGGTTCCAGGTTTGATTAATTAAGTTGATAAGATTCAAAGTTGCACATGACAAAGTTGATAACTACCACTTTAAAATTAAACACTATAGTTGAGGTAGCGGTCTTTGAAAATGTTATGCTTGGTAGCATGTGAGCATATTGAGATAAATGCTTATAAATGTAATCATTTACCAAATTCAACTAACATCTCCTCTAGGAGAAACTTCTTGTGTTGATTCCAGGTTACCTTGGATGAATGTTTGATCACAACACTAGAAGAGTGTTGATCTCATTTCATATTGTATTACTTACTTTTGTTCCTTGTTTCAGACAGGTCACAAGTGAAAGCTCTAAAGGAGCCACTCTGATGATTGTTAGTGCTATTGCTTTGATTACTATTATCAAAAGAGTATTATTTTTGCTTGCTATTTTGTTGACCTTGTTTCAGGTCACAAGTGATAACCCTGAGGAATCTATAGTGAAGGTTGTTGAAGGCAACATATTATATGAGACACGAAGCAGACTATGTACATGACCATATACACTCATGTACCAAAGAAGATGAAGAAGAAGCTATCTTTTGAGATTCAAAGTATCTCATATGAACATTAATTGTAAGGAGCAGAAGGCTCCAAAGATGACCGAACATTAGATCCAGATCTCACAACAGAATTATTCAAAGGTTAATGAAGCCACCTTGACGGGAAGCAGAACTCGTTTGAAGCCTGACTCAGTCTTTCATACTTAGACTTGGTATTCAACACTAAGTATACCCTGTAAGAGATGATGAATTCCTTGTAGACTCAGAAGAAATTGAGAGTAAGTCTGATCTTAGAAAGGATCAGATGAAGAGATAACTTCAGAGACTCCTAGAAGATATGAAATCTCATGGAAGATGTCCTTGTTTCAGTAACAAAGAAGGAATCCAATCAGAAAGACTAGGATATGGATTCTTCTGTGAGACTAGAAGATAAGTCAGTATTAACTTCCAATATTGATCTATACAGATCAAGCATGTTGCAGATATACAAAGCCTAATGTGTGTCTAGAGGATTCTCCCAACAAAAGGGAGAAGACTATGACGAGACACTTATTGAAGAAATAGTTCCAGTACTTATGAGGACAACCATAACAACCATGATTCTTATATAGTATGGGATGCAGGGGGAGCAATCTCCATATTTAAAATTGAGTGGCAGTTGGTGCAGTACATTAGTTGGGTCATGGAGACATGACTACAATGAAAGATAGTGTTACCTCCATGAAAGAAGAAGAGTTATCTTTGGTATCATTTATTGAGTCGCTCTTAGTTTCAGATAAAGTTGTTTCCATGATGGAGTAGAGGAGTTAGTCCCAGATTTCAGCAGTTACAGTGAGAATGGAGCAATCATTCTCAGCTTTAGAGAAGGTGTAGGTGCAGAGTCACAGTTCTAGAAGGAACAGTTGTAGAAAGAGGAGAGGACACACTCTCAATCAGTGAGACAGATAGTGCTTTGTAGAAAGCACATAGAGCTAGCACATGATTGTGCATATTGAGTTGCAGCTGAGCAAATGTACCAGATTGGTACAATGTAATGAGAAACTTTGATTTGAGGATTGAATATATAAAGACTCATGTCTGCCAGTTGAAGGAAGCTCTATGTGTGTTGAAGCAAGCTCCTAGAGCTTGGTATGGAAGAATTGGCAGTTTCCTAACAAGCTTGATATTTACCAAGAGTAAATTTGATTCTAACCTTTATCTCAAGGTTATGAATGATGAGCCAGTGATGTTACTACTATATGTAGATGATGTATCCTTAACAAGATGAAGAAAATATCATCACAGATTGTAGAAGAAGCTCGCCATAGAGTTTGATGGAAGACTAAATGCATTATCTCTTAGGTCTTGAAGTTTGGCAGAGCACAAAGAAGATCTTCCTTAACCAAATGAAGTATGCAGTTAAAATTAAAAAGAGGTTTGACATGTTGAAATGTAAATCCATGTACACACCCATGAAAACGAAGTTGAAGCTCCTGGTAGATACCTCGTCATAATTGGTTGATGCTACTCTGTACAGACAGATTATTAGTTCAATGATGTATCTGACAAATATCAGGCTAGATATATGTTTTGCCTTGAGTCAGTATCCGGTAGAACCCAGACGTGTTCACATTGTTTCTGCAAAACATATGATGAGATACCTTAAGGGTACGTTGGATTTTGATCTCTATTATACTAGAGATCATGACTTCAGACTGAGTGGTTACACCGATTCAGATTGAGATGGAAGTGTTTCTGATAGAAAGAGCACTTCAAGATGTTGTTTCAGTCTAAGGTCAGCCATGATCTCATGGCAGAGTAAGAAGCAATTCATCATTGATCCGAGCACAACAAAAGCGGAATACATTGTTGCATGTTCCTCCAGTTATGAAGCCATATGGTTTCAGATGTTGTTGACCGATCTATTTGATCTAAAGATGGAAGCCACCGTGATTCTATGTGATAACCAAGTTGTATAAAAATGACAGAGAACCATGTGTTCCATGACAAGTCAAAACACATAGAGATCCGATATCATTACATCTGTGATATGGTGTATAGAGGAGCCATAAAGCTTTGATATGTTAGCATGGATGAACATGTTGTTGATGTGTTGACCAAACCTCTATCTCGTGTAAAGTTTGAGCACTTTCAAGATAAGCTTGGTGTAGTCCGAAAGGACCTCCCTCGAAAGGGGGAGTAGTGTTGTGTTTTCAGCCTAGTGCTATGATGCCAGCCTCGTGTTTTTGATGTTTCAACCTCGTGTTGTGTAGATGTGCCAGCTTAATTGTTGTGATGCCAGCCTCGTGCTGATGATGTGCCAACCTCGTACTGTGATGATGTGCCAACTTAATTGCTGTGATGCCAGCCTCGTGTTGATGACATGCCATCCTCGTGTTGTGATGATGTGCCAACCTTGTGTTGTAATGATGTACTAGCTTAATTGCTATGATGCCAGCCTCGTGTTGATGACATGCCAGCCTCGTGCTATGATGATGTGTCGATCGCATGCTGTGATAATGTGTCATCCTTGTGCTGTGATGCCAACTTCATGTTGATGATGTGCCAACCTCACGCTGTGATGATGTGTTTCTAGCTTCATGTTGTGATGCCAACCTCGTGCTGAAGACTATTAGCCTAGTTCTGATGTTGATGATGCTCCAGCCTTTATGTTGTGTTGTTGCTGTTATTGATGATGATGATGTATTAGTGTTATACTAATCCATGTTGATGCAGATGTTGATGATGCCACTTCAGCTTTTTGCTGGAGATGATGTTGATGATGTCACTTTAGCTTCTTGCTAAAGATGATGTTGATGATGCCACTTTAGCCTCTTACTAAAGATGATGTTGATGATGCCACTTTAACTTCTTGCTGAAGATGATGATGATGATGTTATTTTAGCTTTAATGTTGAAGATGATGATGTTACTTTAGCCTCATGTTAAAGATGTTGATAATATTACTTTAGCCTCATGCTAAAGAAGATGATGATGTTACTTCAGCCTCATGCTGATGAGTATGATGATGCTACTCCAGCTCCATGTTGTGAATGATGATGATGAGAAAAAATTCCGATGATTTATAGATATGCCAGTCAGTGTTCCAAGATGTTGTTGATGATGTTGCCCTCTCTCTCGCATGATGTTGTCGTAGAATACTCTTCTTGTTAAGGGGGAGCATTGAAATATTGTAACTGCAAAGAGTATTCTATTTTATTATTGATGTATTATTCATTAGATCAATCCCCTTTTGTGGATTGGTCAAACCCTAATGTAATATGCTAAATGAGAATTCATCCTCCAAAATATATTAAAGTGGTTATAACCACCGAGAATGAGAAGCCGGCCCTACCAGTGAAAAGACACCTCAGTTCAACACCTACCAAATTGTATAAATAAGAGAGACCAACGCTTCATTTGTTCACTCACTCACTTGATCATCAGAGCGCAAGTTTGGAGCTGTAGTTGGAGAAGAAGAGAGAGAGAGAGGTGCACTACTTGGGAGAGGACTTTCTGTATTGTTTGGTTTATTCTCTTGGCATTGTATTGGCTATCTATATTAAAGAATTTTTTGCTGGGTTTTCTCCCCCATGAGGGTTTCCCAGGATAAATGATGTCTCTTGTGATTGTGTATTTCTCAGTGATCCTATCTATGCTATGGTTATCTAGTAAATTGAAAAGAAACCTAATAATAACTTAAACTCTAATAGATCGATGGGTGGATATCGATACTATACTTGTAATTATATGTGTTTTTTTACATATGTATGCAATATCCGAATGGCTGAGTAGGGACATTACTCTTATGAATTGTAAACATTGTTTTTTTTTTAAATTATGCTTGGTTGGAATGATGGATTTCTATTAGAACTTTCATTAAAGGTTATGTAAGGTCGATTTCCTTTCGGTAATTAACAATGGCTTCTCTGTTCAAACAATGGATGGTGTTTGGTCACTATTGTATAAAATTTATATGATACATGTTGATAAGAGATATTGATCCTTGTGTGAATCTATTCTCAGCTGAGATTTAAAGCTTGTCTCCATTTTTGCTTATCGCCTGAAACAATAACAAGTTGATTTTGTGCCTTAAGCTGAAATCGAAACTCTTGGCGGTGGTTATCTAGTGCTACCGTTGCATTAGAAATCTTATATCTGAGAGTCAAATTTTACTTGCCACACCATTACTTTACGATTTAACCAAACTCCCTTTCTTATAAGTTAACGAAGATCCTTTCATTGATATATATTTCATAAAATAATTGCACTATATAAATTTAATTGTATTAATGACTTAAAATACAATATGATGTAATGATATATGTTACAAATTTTATATAACGAAATATATATTGTTGATTGTATAGTCGACTAGTCTTAGAAATGTTATAAAGATGTTAAAATATCATTTATAATGATATTAAAGATTATATATCAACAAATTATAATGTTCATTTATAGCAATGATTGATGTTAATAATTCAATATTGATTCATTATGTGTATAGATTTTATTAATGATTTTACTTTATAAAATAGAAAGCGAAGTGGTGTTCATGAATTATATTAATTTTATTGATTATAATTTAAAACTACACAATTGGTATAAACAAAGTAGTACAGAAGCCGTAAAAGTAAATATGTAGAAATTTTAAAAATAGATTTTTTTTAATTGGAGATACTTGCCCAAAATATTATGAATCTCTATTACATTAGTTGTATATATTAACTTATTGATGTTCAATTAATTAGAGGATCATTACAGTTTGATTTTGAGATTATAATTGCAACTCCAAACTTTACAACCATATAAAGTAATATGAGTGACGAGAGTCTCAAAGAGAAATTACTTATTATCCTAGATCCAAAGGTGTATTGAACTGTTTTCAAGTCCATAATAATATTTCTACTCTCCATATATTATTTTCATGTATCAGTTGTACTTGGACTCTAATTACCAAAAAATTATAAGGTTAAAAAAAATAAGGTTGTATCAGTTGTACTTGGAGTCGTGATTATGAGTCATGAGTCTGACTAATCTACACCTATCTTTCATTTTGTTTTGTTTTTTTGGCTCACTATTAATTTTTTCTAAAATTCTTTTGGGTTGTCGTAGGTAGTTGACTGCCAACGATGCAGTTTCCAACACCAATGATTTTCATGGATCCTTTGGTTTTTGGTCGGTTGTTCGAATAGTTTCAGACTAAAAGTTGCACCATGCTTTTATAATTTGCAGAGTGAAAGTCCAGGGTGAAGATAAACATGGAAAAACTCGATGGTATGGTGATTTGCAGATATAAACGACTTCCACTATATATGATTATGTTGGATAATAATATAGTAACAATTTGCATGGTATTATGTCTAAATTTTCTACCATATGGATTGATGTTAGTCATGTATTGGATTTATTTTGGCCTGTGAATTGATCAATTTTGATCTCATATAAGTCTAGTTTAAAGAATATTTAAACAATTCTTTTGTAAATATTAAAATTTTATTAAACAATTTTTAACTTTTCCATTTTTTATTGTATAATTTTTTCTCCTTTTCATTTTTGTCAAAACTATGATAAAGCCTAGCATTTGGTTGTGTTCCAAGAAGTCTAGTTCCCACATTTTATCGAGTTCCAAGATCCTGCTGTGAAAGGTCTTGCTCCTAGAAGAGATGTTGATTTATTTACATGTGTTCCTACCCATGAGACCTATGAGTTGATTTGCAATCTCGTGATTGATATCTTGAGCTAAAAAAAGTAATCTCTCTCGATAAAGTCGGTTGTAAAAGTCGACCTAATTTGCATCTTCATCTCTAGGGAAGGAGGAGTTTACTTGGCTTTGGTCTCATGCATTTGAGAATAATGCTCAAATATTGTACACTTAACTTGGAGAGGCTCTCACACGCATGAAGTTCCTTATATTTCCCACATCTTGTTTGAATGTTGTCTTGTTGATGTCTTCTTCCTTTATCCTTACTTGATGATAACCAAACCTCAAGTCAATCCTCGAAAAGATTCTTGCACCTTTCAGTTGGTCAAACAAATCATCAATTCTTGGAAAATGATATGTATTCTTTATGGAAACCTTATTAAGCTGTCTGAAATCAATACACAACCTCAAGGTTCCATCCTTATTTTTCACAAAAGGAACCAGGGCTCCCAAGGTGACACACTTGGGCATATGTACCCCTTCTTCAATAGTTCCTCAAGCTAGATATGAAACTCTTTTAGTTCTGGTGTACCCATTTGGTAAGGTGTCTTAGACATTGGGGAAGCTACTGGAAACAAATCAATAGAGAAATCAATGTCTCTTTTTGGTGGTAGTCCCAGAATTTCTCTAAAAACATATTCAAAATCCCTCAAAATTAAATGGTCTTCAATGCTCACCACTATGTCTTTGGTCGCCTCCTCCATATGGGATGCAAACATATTACATCCTTTCCTAAAGCTCTTCTTCAACTGCATAGTTGAAATCTCTCTAATAGTTATAGCTCTTGGAATGCCTTGAATCTTACCCTGCTTCCCTTCCTTCTTAAGACATGTGATTGTCTTGTTGTAATAGTCTAGGACAACATGATGTTTCTCCAACAAATCCATACTAATTAGAAAATCATATGAACCCAATAGTATGATGTTTACATCCACCTTTGTATTGAGTCCATTCATGTCTATCAGACAATCTTCAACCAACTCATTGATTTTCCTCTTATCACTTGTGGCTAATTGAACTAACAAAGATTTATTGTGCTTACTTTTTTGCAAATGAAATATTTCAACGATGTTAGCATTTATGAAACTATCGCTAGCTCTTGAATCAATTAAAATTGTTATGGGCTCATTATTTATCTTATCTTCCACTTCAATCATGGGAGATTGATACTCTGCATGCTTGTTATCCAAGGCTGCATAAATCCTTCGCATGCTTCCTCCCATGTCTTCCATTGTCTCAACCTCTTGAATTTTGTGGACAATCTCCATTGTTTCTCCTTCGTGAGGGAAATCCTTATGTAGATGATTTCCTTTGCATCCCCAACATTGCACTGGTTGCTGCCTTGGCCTTTTTCCAAATGAATATGCAGTCTTGTGTTCATTTTGTGCGACTTGTCCCTATTGATTCGCTTGGAAATTATTCCTAAAAAAGGGTGTCTTAAAACCCTTTTGCCTTTGATCCTTCTTATCCTTCATATTTTCATTCCAAGATTTTTGAAAAATTGGTCTTCCTTTGCTCTGTTCATATAGATGCCTTTCTCTCTTTATGGTTTCCTCGAGGGTTTTGGGGCTGTCATATTGAATCTTATCACTGTAGAAAGAGGGTAACCCACTTAGAAACCTTTGGATTTTGAGTTTCTCATCCTTGATGAAGTCAACATACTTCAACAATTCAAATAATCACTTCTCATATTACCCCATTATCATGGTTCTCAACTTAAGTTCAAAAAAATCTTTCATCTTTCTTTCATAGTAATGCTCAGACAGATATTTCTCTTGGAAATATCCCTTGAACTTCCACCAAGAGATTATTTTCTCATCAAGGTTCTTGGTTTTCTTAAGTTTATCCCACCACATAGTTGCCTTCCCTTGCAAGTGGTATCTAGCAATTCCAACTTCTACCTAGAAGGGGTAATCATGCAACTAGAAACATTTCTTCATTTCCAATAGCTAGGCCTCCACCTCTTCTAATTTCCTGTGCTCACCATTGAAAATTGGTGGATAAATCTTCATGAGTCCCCCCTGCAAGATGTCTGCTTCATGTATTCTCCTTTTTCTCTGAATAGGAGACACACTTGGTTTTCTCCCTCGATTTGAACTTGCATGAGTTCTTTTGGTGGAATGTCATGGAGAATGATGACGTCTACTCATGCTTCTTGACTTCCTATCACTCCCATGATCATCTCTTTTTCTATGGGATATTGATATTGATACTTGTCTAACACCAGTTTCTCTCTCGGTGCCAGATTCCTTGTTAACTTGCTTATGTTGGATATGTGTTATATTCTTTGCACGACTAGAATTTTTGGGCAGTCCTTAGTTTTCATGTCCATTTTTGAGCAGTTTTTCGACACATGGTTTTTCACCGATGGTTTTCTATTTCCTATTAAGGAATTAGGGTTGTTGACTAATCCAGGTCATTGGATTAGGGTTTTGGATGTCGTTGCATCCTATATGTATATTGTATTGTAAACAATGTATGATTTGAATGAATATAGAATATGTCGGTTTTCCCAATTTAGGTTTCCAGGGGAAAATTCTTTGTGTAATGTGTGTATTTTAAATTGTATCTTTTATGTTCTTTTATTGAAACTATATTTGCAGTAAATACTTATACGAGGTTAAAATATACAACTTTTATAGCATATTTAGGATTTGAAGTATCTCTTCTTGAGCCTTCATGGTCCTCTCATTATTGGCTTTATATGTAACATCCCGCTCTGGCGCACTGAGAAAACTTATTCTTTGAGGACACTTGCTCGCAAGTGATCTGGACTATTATGATATTAAAACATTTGTCCTTGATTATGATGCGTTATGATAGATGACATGATGTTTTTGTTAAGATTTCAAAATCCCACCCAGTTTCAGTCTCGCTGATTTTTCCGTCAAATTTAAATGCCAAACTCAGTTTCAACATTGTTTCAGCATATGCTACAGCTGTGTTTCAGCATCTGCTCACAGTGGTGTTTCAGCATCAGCATATGCTACAGCCTGGTGTTTCAGCATCTGCTCACAGTGGTGTTTCAGCATCAGCATATGCTACAGCCTGGTGTTTCAGCATATACTCAGCACTGTGTTTCAACATATACTACAGCGGTGTTTCAGCATAAGCTACAACGGTGTTTCAGCATCTAAAAAACTTAACAGAAAATAAATTTCTGAACAGAAAATAAATTTCAGAACTGAAACATGAGGATTATGAACATCGTTT
>JASDQU010012826.1:120751-137896 GCA_032191745.1 Picea mariana
AGGTTCCAGGTTTGATTAATTAAGTTGATAAGATTCAAAGTTGCACATGACAAAGTTGATAACTACCACTTTAAAAGTAAACACTATAGTTGAGGTAGCAATCTTTGAAAATGTTATTATTGGTAGCATGTGAGCATATTGAGATAAATGATTATAAATGTAATCATTTACCAGATTCAACTAACATCTCCTCTAGGAGAAACTTCTTGTGTTGATTCCAAGCTACCTTGGATGAATGTTTGATCACAACACTAGAAGAGTGTTGATCTCATTTCGTATTGTATTCCTTAATTTTGTTCCTTGTTTCAGACAGGTCACAAGTGAAAGCTCTAAAGGAGCCACTGTGACGATTGTTAGTGCCATTGCTTTAATTACTATTATCAAAAGAGTATTATTTTTGCTTGCTATTTTGTTGACCTTGTTTCAGGTCATAGGTGATAACCCTGAGGAAGCTATAGTGAAGGTTGTTGAAGGCAACATATTATATGAGACATGAAGCAGACTATATACATGACCATATACACTCATGTACCAAAGAAGATGAAGAGGAAGCTATCTTTTGAGATTCAGAGTATCTCATATGAACATTAATTGTAAGGAGCAGAAGGCTCCAAAGATGACCGAACATTAGATCCAGATCTCACAACAAAATTATTCAAAGGTTAATGAAGCCACCAACTCAGTCTTTCATACTTAGACTTGGTATTCAACACCAAGTATACCCTATAAGAGATGATGAAGTCCTTGTAGACTCAGAAGAAATCGAGAGTAAGTCTGATATTAGAAAGGATCAGATGAAGAGATAACTTCAGAGACTCCTAGAAGATATGAAATCTCCTAGAATATTCCCTTGTTTCAGTAATAAAGAAGGAATCCAATCAGAAAGACTAGGATATGGATTCTTCTGTGAGACTAGAAGAGAAGTTAGTATTAACTTCCAATATTGATCTATATAGATCAAGCATGTTGCAGATATACAAAGCCTAATGTGTATCCAGAGGATTCTCCCAACAAAAGGGAGAAGACTATGATGAGACACTTATTGAAGAAATAGTTCGAGTACTTATGAGGACAACCATAACAACCACGATTTTTATATAGTGTGAGATGCAGGGGGAGCAATCCCCGTATTTAAAATTGAGTGGCAGTTGGTGCAATACATTAGTTGGGTCATGGAGACATGACTACAATGAAAGATAGTGTTACCTCCATGAAAGAAGAAGAGTTATCTTTGGTATCATTTATTGAGCCACTCTCAGTTTCAGATAAATTTGTTTCCGTGATGGAGTAGAGGAGTTAGTCCCAGATTTCAGCAGTTACAGTGAGAATGGAGCAACCATTCTCAGCTTTAGAGAAGGTGTAGGTGCAGAGTCCCAGTTCTAGAAGGAACAGTTGTAGAAAGAGGAGAGAACACACTCTCAATCAGTGAGACAGATAGTGCTTTGTAGAAAGCACATAGAGCTAGAACATGATTGTGCATATTGAGTTGCAGCTGAGCAAATGTACCAGATTGGTACAATGTAATGAGAAACTTTGATTTGAGGATTGAATATACAAAGACTCATGTCTTCCAGTTGAAGGAAGCTCTATGTGTGTTGAAGCAAGATCCTAGAGCTTGGTATGGAAGAATTGATAGTTTCCTAACAAGCTTGAGATTTACCAAGAGTAAATTTGATTCTAACCTTTATCTCAAGGTTATGAATGTTGAGCCAGTGATGTTACTACTATATGTAGATGATGTATCCTTAACAAGATGAAGAAAATATCATCACAGATTGTAGAAGAAGCTCGCCACAGAGTTTGATGGAAGGCCTAAATGCATTATCTCTTAGGTCTTGAAGTTTGGCAGAGCACAGAGAAGATCTTCCTTAACCAAAGGAAGTATGTAGTTAAAATTAAAAAGAGGTTTGACATGTTGAAATGTAAATCCATGTACACACCCATGAAAATGAAGTTGAAGCTCCTGGTAGATACCTCGTCAAAATTGGTTGATGTTACTCTGTACAGACAGATTATTAGTTCAATGATGTATCTGACGAATACCAGGCTAGATATATGTTTTGCATTGAGTCAGCATCCGGTAGAACCCAGACGTGTTCACATTGTTTCTGCAAAACATATGATGAGATACCTTAAGGATACGTTGGATTTTGATCTCTATTATACTAGAGATCATGACTTCACACTGAGTGGTTACAAAGATTTAGATTGAGCTGGAAGTGTTTATGATAGAAAGAGCACTTCAAGATGTTGTTTCAGTTTGAGGTCAGCCATGATCTCATGGCAGAGTAGGAGGCAATTCATCATTGATCCGAGCACGACAGAAGCGGAATACATTGTTGCATGTTCCGCCAGTTATGAAGCCATATGGCTTCAGATGTTGTTGATCGATCTATTTGATATGAAGATGGAAGCCACTGTGATTCTATGTGATAACCAAGTTATATAAAAATGACAGAGAACCATGTGTTCCATGACAAGTCAAAACACATTGAGATCCGATATCATTACATCTGTGATATAGGTGTATAGAGGAGCCATAAATCTCTGATATGTTAGTACAGATGAACATGTTGCTGATGTGTTGACCAAACTTCTATCTCGTGTAAAGTTTGAGCACTTTCGAGATAATCTTGGTGTAGTCCGAAAGGACCTCCCTTGAAAGGGGGAGTAGTGTTGTGTTTCCAGCCTAGTGCTGTGATGCTAGCCTCGTGTTGTTGATGTTCCAGCCTCGTGTTGTGTAGATGTGCCAGTATAATTGTTGTGATGCCAGCCTCGTGTTGATGATGTGCCAACCTCGTACTGTGATGATGTGCCAACTTAATTGATGTGATGCCAGCCTTGTGCTGATGACATGCCAGCCTTGTGTTGTGATGATGTGCCAGCCTTGTGCTGTGATGATGTACCATCTTAATTGCTATGATGCCAACCTCATGTTGATGACATGCTAGCCTCGTGCTATGATGATGTGCCAGTCTCGTGCTGTGATAATGTGTCATCCTTGTGTTGTGATGCCAGCTTCATGTTGATGATGTATCAGCCTCGTGTTGTGATGATGTGTTTCCACCTTCGTGTTGTGATGCCAACCTCGTGCTAAAGACTCTCAGCCTAGTGCTGATGTTGATGATGCTCCAGCCTTTATGTTGTGTTGTTGTTATTATTGATGATGATGATGTATTAGTGTTATACTAATCCATGTTGATGCAGATGTTGATGATGCCAGTTCAGCTTCTTGCTGAAGATGATGTTGATGATGCCACTTTAGCCTCTTATTAAAGATGATGTTGATGATGCCACTTTAGCTTCTTGCTGAAGATGATGATGATGATGTTATTTTAGCTTTAATGTTGAAGATGATGATGTTACTTTAGCCTCATGTTAAAGATGTTGATAATATTACTTTAGCCTCATGCTAAAGAACATGATGATGTTACTTCAGCCTCATGTTGATGAGTATGATGATGCTACTCCAGCTCCATGTTGTGAATGATGATGATGAGAAAAACTTTCGATGATTTATAGATATGCCAATCAGTGTTCCAAGATGTTGTTGATGATGTTGCCCTCTCTCTCGCATGATGTTGTTGTAGAATACCCTTCTTGTTAAGGGGGAGCGTTGAAATATTGTAATTGCAAAGAATATTCTATTTTATTATTGATGTATTATTCATTAGATCAATCCCCTTTTGTGGATTGATCATGTTGGACATTGTAAATGACCAAATCCCCTTTTTCGGATTGGTCAAACCCTAATGTAATATGCTAAATGAGAAGTCAACCCCCAGAATATATTAAAATGGTTATAACCACCCAGAATGAGAAGTCGGCCCTGCCAGTGAAAAGACACCTCAGTTGAGCACCTGCCAGATTGTATAAATAAGAGAGGCCAACACCTCATTTGTTCACTAACTCACTTGATCATCAGAGCGCAAGTTTGGAGCTGCAATTGGAGAAGAAGAAAGAGAGAGAGAGGTGCACTACTTGGGATAGAACTTTCTGTATTGTTTGGTTTATTCTCTTGGCATTGTATTGGCTATCTATATTAAGGAATTTTTTGTTGGGTTTTCTCCCCCATGAGGGTTTCCCAAGATAAATGATGTGTCTCTTGTGATTGTGTATTTCTCAGTGATCCTATCTATGCTATGGTTATCTAGTAAATTGAAAAGAAACCTAATAATAACTTAAACTCTAACAGATCGATGGGTGGATATCGATACTATACTTGTAATTATATGTGTTTTTTTACATATGTATGCAATATCCGAATGGCTGAGTAGGGACATTACTCTCATGAATTATAAACATTGTTTTTTTTTTAAATTATGCTTGGTTGGAATGATGGAATTCTATTTGAACTTTCATTAAAGGTTGTGTAAGGTCGATTTCCTTTCGGTTATTAACAATGGCTTCTCTGTTCAAACAATGGATGGTGTTTGGTAACTATTGTATAAAATTTATATGATACATGTTGATAAGAGATATTGATCCTTGTGTGAATCTATTCTCAGCTGAGATTTAAAGCTTGTCTCCATTTTTGCTTATCGCCTGAAACAATAACAAGTTGATTTTGTGCATTAAGCTGAAATCGAAACTCTTGGCGGTGGTTATCTAGTGCTACCGTTGCATTAGAAATCTTATATCTGAGAGTCAAATTTTACTTGCCACACCATTACTTTACGATTTAACCAAACTCCCTTTCTTATAAGTTAACGCACATCCTTTCATTGATATATATTTCATAACATAATTGCACTATATAAATTTAATTGTATTAATGACTTAAAATACAATATGATGTAATGATATATGTTACAAATTTTATATAACGAAATATATATTATTGATTGTATAGTCGACTAGTCTTAGAAATATTATAAAGATGTTAAATATATATATATATATATATTATTGATTGTATAGTCGACTAGTCTTAGAAATATTATAAAGATGTTAAAATATCATTTATAATGATATTAAAAATTATATATCAACAAATTATAATGTTCATTTATAGCAATGATTGATGTTAATAATTCAATATTGATTCATTATGTGTATAGATTTTATTAGTGATTTTACTTTATAAAATAGAAAGCGAAGTGGTATTGATGAATTATATTAATGTTATTGAATATAATTTAAAACTACACAATTGGTATAAACAAAGTAGTACACAAGTCGTAAAAGAAATATGTAGAAATTTTAAAAATAGTTTCTTTTTAATTGGAGATACTTGCCCAAAATATTATGAATCTCTACTACATTAGTTGTATATATTAACTCATTGATGTTCAATTAATTAGAGGATCATTACAGTTTGATTTTGAGATTATAATTGCAACTCCAAACTTCAGAACCATATAAGGTAATATGAGTGACGAGAGTCTCAAAGAGGAATTACTTATTATCCTAGATCCAAAGATGTGTTGAACTGTTTTCAAGTCCATAATAATATTTCTACTCTATATATTATTTTCTCAATATTATAGTTCTAGTGATGTATCAGTTGTACTTGGACTCTAATTACCAAAAATTTATAAGGTTAAAAAAAATAAGGTTGTATCAGTTGTACTTGGAGTCGTGATTATGAGTCATGAGTCTGACTAATCTACACCTATCTTTCGTTTTGTTTTGTTTTTGTGGCTCTCACTATTAATTTGTTCTAAAATTCTTTTGGGTTGTCGTAGGTAGTTGACTGCCAACGATGCAGTTTCCAACACCAATGATTTTCATGGATCCTTCGGTTTTTGGTCGGTTGTTCGAATAGTTTCAGACTAAAAGTTCCACCATGCTTTTATAATTTGCAGAGTGAAAGTCCAAGGTGAAGGTAAACATGGAAAAACTCGATGGTATGGTGATTTGCAGATATAAACGACTTCCACTATATATGATTATGTTGGATAATAATATAGTAACAATTTGCATTGTATTATGTCTAAATTTTCTAGCATATGGATTGATGTTAGTCATGTATTGGATTTATTTTGGCCTGTGAATTGATCGATTTTGATCTCATATAAGTCTAGTTTAAAGAATATTTAAACAATTTTTTTGTAAATATTAAAATTTTATTAAACAATTTTTAACTTCTCCATTTTTTATTAAATAATTTTTTCTCCTTTTCATTTTTGTCAAAACTATGATAAAGCCCAACATTTGGTTGTGTTCCAAGAAGTCTAGTTCCCACATTTTATCGAGTTCCAAGATCCTGCTGTGAAAGGTCATGTTCCTAGAAGAGATGTTGATTTATTTACAAGTGTTCCTACCCATGAGACCCATGAGTTGATTTGCAATCTCGTGATTGATATCCTGAGCCAAAAAAAGTAATCTCTCTCGTTAAAGTCCGTTGTATAAGTCGACCCAATTTGCATCTTCATCTCCAGGGAAGGAGGAGTTTACTTGGCTTTGGTCTCATGCATTTGAGAATAATACTCAAATATTGTACACTTAACTTGGAGAGGATCTCACACGCATGAAGTTCCTTATATTTCCCACATCTTGTTTGAATGTTGTCTTGTTGATGTCTTCTTCCTTTATCCTTACTTGATGATAACCAAACCTCAAATCAATCCTCGAAAATATTCTTGCACCTTTCAGCTGGTCAAACAAATCGTCAATTCTTGGAAAAGGATACTTATTCTTTATGGAAACCTTATTAAGCTGTCTAAAATCAATACACAACCTCAAGGTTCCATCCTTATTTTTCACAAAAGAAACCAGGACTCCCAAGGTGACACACTTGGGCGTATGTACCCCTTCTTCAATAGTTCCTCAAGCTGGATATGCAACTCTTTTAGTTCTAGTGTACCCATTTGGCAAGGTGTCTTAGACACTAGGGAAGCTACTGGAAACAAATCAATAGAGAAATCAATGTCTCTTTTTGGTGGTAGTCCCAGAATTTCTCTAAAAACATATTCAAAATCCCTCAAAATTAAATGGTCTTCAATGCTCGTCACTCTGTCTTTGGTCGCCTCCTCCATATGGGATGCAAACATATTACATCCTTTCCTAAAGCTCTTCTTCAACTGCATAGTTGAAATCTCTCTAATAGCTATAGCTCTTGGAATGCCTTGAATCTTGCCCTGCTTCCCTTCCTCATTAAGACATGTGATTGTCTTGTTGTAATAGTCTAGGACAACATGATGTTTCTCCAACAAATCCATACCAATTAGAAAATCATATGAACCCAATAGTATGATGTTTACATCCACCTTTGTATTGAGTCGATTCATGTCTATCGGACAATCTTCAACCAACTCATTGATTTTCCTCTTATCACTTGTGGCTAACTGAACTAACCAAGATTTATTGTGCTTACTTTTTTTCAAATGAAATATTTCAACAATGTTAGCATTTATGCAACTATGGCTAGCTCCTAAATCAATTAAAATTGATATGGGCTCATTATTGATCTTACCTTCCACTTCAATCATGGAAGATTGATACTCTCCATGCTTGTTATCCAAGGCTGCATAAATCATTGGCATGCTTCCTCTCATGTTGTCCATTGTCACAACCTCTTGAATTCTGTGGACAATCCCCATTCTTTCTCTTTTGTGAGGGAAATTCTTATGTAGATGATTTCCTTTGCATCCCCAACATTGCACTGGTTACTGCCTTGGCTTTTTTCCAAATGAATATGCAGTCTTGTGTTCATTTTGTGTGACTTGACCCTATTGATTTGCTTGGAAATTATTCCTAAAAAAGGGTGGCTTAAAACCCTTTTGCCTTTGATCCTTCTTATGCTTCATATTTTCATTCCAAGCTTTTTGGAAAATTGGTCTTCCTTTGCTCTGTTCATATAGATGTCTTTCTCTCCTTATGGGTTCCTCTAGGGTTTTGGGGTTGTCATATTGAATCTTATCACTGTAAAAAGAGGGTATCCCACTTAGAAACCTTTGGATTTTGACTTTCTCATCCTTGATGAAGTCAACATACTTCAACAATTCAAAGAATCGCTTCTCATATTCCTCCATTATCATGGTTCTCAACTTGAGTTCAAAGAAATCTTTCATCTTTCTTTCATAGTAATGCTCAAACAAATATTTCTCTCAGAAATATCCCTTGAACTGCCACTAAGAGATTATTTTCTCATGAAATTTCTTGGTTTTCTTAAGTTTATCCCACCACATGGTTTTCTTCCCTTGCAAGTGGTAGCTGGAAATTCCAGCTTCTCCCTAGGAGGGGTAATCATGCAACTAGAAACATTTCTTTATTTCCAATAGCTAGGCCTTTGCCTCTTCTAATTTCCTATGCTCACCATTGAAAATTGGTGGATAAATCTTCATGAGTTCCCCCTGCAAGATGTTTGCCTCATGTATTCTCCTTTTTCTCTGAATAGAAGACACACTTGGTTTTCTCCCTCGATTTGAACTTGCACGAGTTCTTCTGGTGGAATGTCACGGAGAATGATGACGTCTACTCATGCTTCTTGACTGCCTATCACTCCCATGATCATCTCTTTTTCTATGGGATATTGATGTTGATACTTGTCTAGCACTAGTTTCTCTCTTGGTGCCAGATTCTTTGTTAACTTGCTTATGTTGGATATGTGTTATATTCTTTGCACGACTAGAATTTTTGGGTAGTCCTCGGTTTTCATGTCCATTTTTGGGCAGTTTTTCGGCACATGGTTTTTCACCGATGGTTTTCTATTTCTTGTTAAGGAATTAGGGTTGTTTACTAATCCAAGTCATTGGATTAGGGTTTTGGATGTCGTTGGATCCTATATGTATATTGTATTGTAAACAATGTATGATTTGAATGAATATAGAATATGTTGGTTTTCACGATTTAGGTTTCCAAGGGAAAATTCTCTGTGTAATGTGTGTATTTTAAATTGTATCTTTTATGTTCTTTTATTGAAACTATATTTGCAGTAAATACTTATACAAGGTTAAAATATACAACTTTTGTAGCATATTTAGGATTTGAAGTATCTCTTCTTGAGCCTTCATGATCCTCTCATTATCGGCCTTATAACTCTGCACTTCTTTTTGCAGGCTTCTCATAATTACAGTTCCCCGCCTGTCTCTTCTCCCATCGGACTCAATCTCAACATTACCCATGCTGGCATGTCGACCTCCAATTTCTTCTTCATGGTTGTAAAACCCTTGAGCATCCTCCATGTCCCTGGTTCTCATGTAGGAACTAAAATATGCTTTTTTGTATCTCTAATTCTGCAAGAATGTGCATGCAATAATTCCTTGTTAGAATTAAGTGTATTGACAAATATTTATCAATTAGATTACACATAATTCTTCATTTTAAATTATGAAGAATATTAATGCACTACTCTCAAGTAGGATTCCTTAAATGCACTCGTTTTTGAAACAAATCTCCAACGATTTTCCTCATGCCTAAAACTTAGTTTTGAGCGAATAGTTACAACAATCACAAGTTGCAATTTCCACTCTTTTCCTGCTACAAAATTCACTTTTATCACTTTTGAAGAAAATATAGTGCCCAGATAAAAATTCTGGGTAGAAAGATCTATTCTACTTGTTAATATATTTCCAACGACTATTCATTTTCCCCAATCCAAGCCTCGAACTGAAATTTATGGTGGAAAAACAGTGACAAAATATTCATTAGCACGTGCAACATAGTAGCAACATTCAACAATTGTCTGATTATTTCTTTATTATATATTCACCATTGATCTGTCTTAATGGATTCATTGTGGATCAAAGTCATATCTCTCCTTCATACCTTCCATGAACCCGCTACCAACACTTGCTTCTTTTTCCTTTGCAAACTCACAGACTCATAAAATTGTAACTTCCTTTCATAACTTTGTCCGAGAGGTCCCAACACTTAGCCATTTTTCCATCTTCGTGGGCTCGCAAACTCACAGACTCATAATATTGTAACCTTTATTTTATAACTCCATCCTAGAAGTCTCAACACTTAACCATTTTTCCACTTCTTACCACAGACTCACGTACTGACACTTAGACAAATTTCCAAGATCTTACCGTGGTTTCATGGGATTGACAGTTAGAGAAATTTCCAATATCTTACGGTGGTTTCATGCGACTGACACCTAGAAAAATTTCCAATATCTTATCACAATTTCGTGGGACTGACAGTTGGTCTACCACATGGCTCCACATCACCTACCAACTGTCATCCCGTCCAACATGCAACACGCATATTTCTTCTACCACGTTAGCTAACACATGGACTCCACATCATGTTGACGTCATCGCACGGAAAAATACCCAATCTTTTGTAATTTGCTTGTGTTCAAATTTTCCAAAGAGGCTCAATTATTCACATTACCCATGAAATTTCTCTCAATTTTAATATCGTAACTTAAATAAAGAAGTTGCAGGCATACTCCGGAAATGAATCCTCTGCAATTTTCCGCTTCAACGTTCTGCTAACTCCTCTTGTCCATGCTCAACGTTTAAAAATAGGCTATGATACCACTTTGTAACATACCCATCCACCCAGGATGGGTCACGTCACAAAAATCTCTCGTGTTATCAACTATGATACCATATTTGTAACATACCTAGACTCCAACTAAGCAACATTATGTGTGAAATACACATAAAACCAAAACTTCTACTAAACTAAAGTAATTCCTTTACTGCTAGTTAATTTCCGATATCTTACAACTACAATTTATAACATATTTAGATACAGTCTATAACCATAAAACAGATGCATTTAAAGCATACAAATAATCAACATGAAATACAACTAAATCGTTCCTTACAACAACATATAAGTCATTATCATTCACGTAGAGTTCATGCACAACAATAACACATGTAAATAACTTAGTACATGATAAAACACTTATCTTTAAACAAGAATCATGCAACCAGTTTCTTGGGACATTCATTCCACCCAACCATAGACTGATTGTTCCAAATATCAACAGTCATTCACCCCTGAACTGAGGCTAGTAATCCAAAAAAGAGGGTGGTCTCTCATAGTCCACTCGCAACTCATAAAGCTCATAACCCAACTGATATTCTCCTACAGCTATCCCGATATTTCCACCAACTCTCTTCCTCTTGACCTACCTAACCAAAGGAATGCACCATTTGTTTATCAGGGATCACCCAAGGGATGTATCATTCCTTTATCAGGGTAACTGAAGGGATGTACCATATGTTTATTAAGGTAACCCAAGGGATGTACCATTTGTTTATCAGGGTTAACCCAAGGGATGTACCATATGTTTATCAAGGATGTCCCAAGGAATGTGTCATTCATTTAACAGGGTCTCTCTAGCATAGGTAACTAGGAATCTCTCAATTGGGAAATCAAGGGAACTTGATACTAGGAAAACTATCAACAAACCAACAACAAACACTTGTAGTTTTAGTGCAACTCACACAAAAGTTCACTCTTCTGACCTGACAACCGAGCTCTTCAGTTCTCCAGCTCCAATTCTCTCCAGTTGCACTCCAACACTCTCCCTCCATGGCCACACCAGCTCCAAGCTCTCTTTCTTCCCCTCTTCGACTATTGTCCCAACCCATACGAATTCCTCTCTTGTGGCTTCCCTTTCTTGACTCACACTCTTCCCCAAGCTGATTGTACTCAACCCCCATGTGCCCAATAACTCTGGGATGTGACCACTCACACCCACCCTCTTACAAGCATTCAATTATTGGCTTTGTAAACAATCAATCAAAAGGATGTGACCCCTCGTACCCACCCTCTTACATGTATTCAATGATTGGCTTTGGGAACACTCAATCAAACATCGGAAGGTTCATATACAATTGGCAAGTTTATGAAAATGGATTAAATTGATATACATGGGTAATCCCTCCTTGACCCCTCTTGGCCATTATCCTAGACACTTCCCCCTCTTGTGTATTAATTCATCCCCCATTTCTTGTCCATGTCCCCTTAGCAATTGGCATCACATTTTTATTACTAAAACATTGAAATACAATTCACATATTACATTTCTTATTCGTAGGCACATATTGTATCCACATAAACATTAATTAAACTGGGGATTATAATGGGGATGTTACATCACTTCTTCTAAATTTATTAATATTAGGCTATGGGTACAACTGTCACCCTTGTACTTCTCACAATGGTCTATTCCACAACTTGATCCACATATTCTCTATGCATAAGAGGGATAATTTTGGGTGAATATGAAACACAACACGTATGCTTGAATAAAAGGAACATGGCTTCCAACAAACTTGGGGAACTAACTTTCCTATGATGAGGAAATACAACATGGACCAAAAATCCGTGGTGTCGGGTACAACTGATCATGCACCCCTGCATCGCATATGCATCATTAATTCAGGTACAAAAAGCATCCAAAACCTCTTTACAAAGGTTATCAATTATATGCCCAATATATAATCCCATTGCGACACTAAGATCATTTTCATCTCATCACCATCACTTTTGATTTTCCTCTTCATCTCTACTTTTCCTTCTTTGTCTTCTATTCAGAGTTACTATCAAAACATTGTTTTGGATTTCCATGTTTTTCTGGTCATTTGTTAGAGTCATGAATTCTAAAAAAATAAATTATGTGCCATACTGAGATCAAGAAGCTCAATATGTGTGATAACTTGAACTCCAAGACATTTTCACCATTGAAAAAATACAAAGTAACATAATTCCATTTGACTTCACCAAGCATAGATACAAAAATGACTCAAAGAATTAACCAATATCTGAGCACAAGTTAACAACACCCAAAAATAGAATTTTGCAGTATACTCATTGTTGACTTGGATTAGGGAGGAAAAGTTTTTGTTGGGTGCCCACCTGCACCAACATCATCGACAAAAAAGAGTGTGTTAGTAATCCAAGGCATCCAAGCAGGTGTTGATGCATGACAAAAAGATATCCACCACCACCATTTCAATCTTTGGGTATTTGAGAGTGATCATAACCATGGTTGGCCTACCCACTTATTGATGTAGATATTCAATGTCTTGTATTTCTCTTTGTCATTCCAAAAACATGAATGAATTACTACTTCCTACACATCCATCCTATGAACCACTCCTCTCACGTCCTACTGGAAGATTTGACATTAGGGAATCGATGTCTGCAAGTCCAAGCAACTAAAAAACCAATATATACAGCTCAAACATTCCTTTTCTTCTTTACCTTGACCAACATGCCCAGATTTCAATTTTTTATGCACCACAAAGCAGTTCTCTACCACAATCGCTCTTTATCTAGTCACCAATCTGGATTAGCTCTTCCTTCACCTATCACATGCGATATTAATACTTCCTCTCTATCAATCTCTAATCAGGTGGAATAATATCTTATGGTTGTCTCTTCATTGCACCAACATCGCCCGAATCCTTTCACTGCGGGAATTCCCACTCATAAAAAAAAACAATAGATTGATGGACAATAATACAATAGACAACTCTAATATGAATCCACTCTAAAAACAATTATGAACTCTCTTCTCTAATATTGGTGTCTACTCTCACTCGTAGTGGCTAGAGCTTACATCCATCAATGGCAACTTCTATGCAAAATGCCTCAATCTCTACAACACACCTCTTCATGCATTCGATGGACACACAAACTTAAAATCACTATATACAAATATAAAGAACTACTCTACAAGCTTTGCATCTCCCTAGGCACTCCTGTGAGGGGGTTTTAAAACTGGAAAGTAGAGTATTGTGTTAAAATTTTGGTATGCTCGTTTAACCATGGACAATGTCACATCATTGTCACCCAACCATATGAATTCACTATGCCAGCCCCAAGAACACTAACCTTTTATTATATAGAATTATTCTGGCAAGTCCACACTAGAACCAACAGATAAACCATAACCATAAACACCACTGCTGCAACAACAACACAATAACAAGAGAACATACCTCTACTAATAGAAGTGTACCCTTACCAAGAGAAGCACATAAGAGAGATACCAAAAAGACTAAGATTAAACCACGACAACTGCTACACCACCCTCTCTAGACTTGTGCCTCCTTCTACTGCAATTGTAGTTGATGCAACTGCTTCTCTTAAAACTTTTTCCCTCCTTCTATTGAGTGAGTGTATATACAAATGGGGAGCACCTAGCCTCTATTTATACTAGTCTGCCAAGGTGTCTTTTCATGTGGGGCCGACCTCACTTTCTAGAGCCTTTTAATACTTTATTATTATTCTCTTTGGGCTGACTTCTCTTCTACGTTTTTCACATATTTGTTTAATGGTTCTCTTACTTCCATAATATTATATTCTAAACACAAAGGTTGCACTTGGAGGTTAATACCTCCCACAACTACCAAAACATCAATAATCCCTCTTATCTAGGGGGATATTAACTAATATGTTCTTCATGTAATGGTCTCAAACAGATCCATCCATCTCACATGGCATGGGAAAGACTCACATGGTCTTGCAAACCAGTCTACATGTAGCATCACTATAGCCACACATGCTATCTCATGATCAAACGAATCATGTAACAAGTATCATGGCCCAACAAACCATCTCATGATTAAACATATCATGTAACAAGTATCACCATCATAGCCACACATGCTCTATCATAGTCACACATACATACTATCTTATGGTCATGTCACAACCATGCATCTAGGGTCTCATCATCCTTCCAGGATTTATGTCATCATGGGGCTTCAACTCACCAACTCACACAGAATCTGGCATCCAGTTCATAAAGAACTAGTAACTCGTCAGCTCACACAAAATCGGACATCTAGTTCATAAAGAACTAGTAACTCGTTAGCTCACACAAAATCTGACATCACAAGAAGTTATGTAACCACACACAACATGCATCCAGAGTAGTAACCAACATAAACCGAATCCCACTAGTTGGGACAATAGTCATGATGGGACTTTCTTCTGTTCCATAATAACCAGACACTAGATCTACAATCATAGAAACAACCATCTCATGTATAACTAGGTAATGAGGTAACTAAGTCTCATATGGAGTCACATAGACGTAGTTCTCACATGAATAAGTCCTCAAGGGGATAAGTCTCATGTGGGATCCCACATAATGCAATCTCATATGAATAAGTCCCACTGGTTGGCACACCAGTGTAACATACATACCAGACTATTTCATTGGAGTGGAAATATATCAGTGTACCAGACTATTTCACTAGAGTAGCTATGCATACCAGACTATTTCACTAGAGTAGCTATGCATACCAGACTATTTCTCTGGAGTAGCAATATCTCAGCATACCAGACTATTTCACTGGAGTAGTTATGCGTACCAGACTATTTCAATGGAGTAGAAATATCTTAACATACTACTCTATTTCACTAAAGTAGCTATGTGTACCAGACTATTTCACTGGAGTAGCAATATCTCAACATACCAGACTATTTCACTGGAGTAGATATGTGTACCAACATATTTCACTGGAGTAGAATATCTCAGCGTACCAGACTATTTCACTGGAGTAGCTATGCATACCAGACTATTTCACTGGAGTAGCAATATACCAGACTATTTCACTGGAGTAGCAATATACCATACTATTTCACTGAAGTACCTGTGTACCATACTATTTCACTAGAGTAGCATACCTACATACTACACTGTTTCACTGGAGTAGAAAATGTCCAACACACTAGGTTGGCCCTCTAGCTGTCCTGGAGAAATGCTTTCTCCGTAGGATCTGCGTGAAGCCTCCAACCACACAAACACATTGGGCCTTCACAGCTAAGAAAACACACTCTCCCCGAAGGATCTGAGTACACATCATCCTGACTGGTGCCACAGTCATTGTTTGGGCATGACCACCTATTTTCCACACTATACCATGCTGTTATTTGGAGTCACATCTATAACACATCATACTCTATCACAAGGGTATGTGCTTTCAGACCACACCAAGCTTGTCCCTGAAGTACTCAAACTTTACCTTTGATAGAGGCTTGGTCAACACATCACTTACTTGATCATGCATAGCCACAATTGAAGCTTCACCACTCTTCTCTGCACAATATCCCCAATACAGTGATACATGATCTATATGTGCTTCGAATTGTCATGAAACACTAGGTTTTTTGACAACTTCACACAGCTCTGGTTGTTGCGTCATATGCAAGTCACCTCTAACTCGAGATCAAACACACCAGCTAACACCTTTTGAAGCCACACTGCTTCACTGCTAGCTGAACACGCTGCTATGTACTTTGCCTTAGCGGTACTGAGTGCTACAATGGATTGCTTTATGATGAACCATGAGCTCATACCTGATCCCAAACTAAAACAACATCCAAATGTACTCTTCCTGTCTGCAACACTATCGACCCAATCTGAATCTGTGTACTCATGCATTCTAATCTCATAATCCACATCATACCTAAGTCCATAATCCACTGTACCCTTCAAGTATCTCAACGCATGTTTTGTCGCAACCAAGTGAACATGTCTTGGCTCAACCATATACTGACTCAATGTGTTCACCAAAAACATATATCTGGTCATGTGTTCATTAGGGACATCAATGAACCAACCAACTGTCTATACATGGTGGCGTCCACTGTCTCTAAAGAAGTATCACACAACAACTTCATATTCGTCACCATTAGGGTAGGCGTGGCCTTGCAATCCATCATCCAAAAATCTCTTTAGGATCTCCACTACATACTTTCCTTGATTAAGGAAAATCCCATCTGGTCCCTTCCATACCTCCAGACCCAAAAAGTAATGCATTATATCGAGGTCATTCATCTTGAACTCTGAAGCAAGTGTCTTCTTACATTCATCAATGATCTTCTCAACACCTGTTAGAAATAGGTCATCCACATATAACAATAATATCATTGGTCCACCATCCACAACCTTGTAGTAAAGGTTGAAATCTGCTTTACTCTTGGTAAAGCTCAAGCTCATCGAGAATTGTTTGATTTGGCATATCATGCCCTAGGTGCCTGCTTAATCTCGTACAAAGTTTTCTTCAATCTGTAGACATGAGAATCCTTCTCATTTACCTCGTGGCTACACTATGTACACTTTTTTTGACTACTCACTACTACATTTGGGTCAAATTCCGACGGCGCGTTCGACGCAATTGCCACTTTCTATTGTCGGAAGACCGACAAACCTCGGACCCCCTCAAACGTCGTTTCACATGACGTCGTTTTTCCGACGACCTAGTTTTCGTCGGT
>JASDQU010012826.1:144007-154504 GCA_032191745.1 Picea mariana
GGAAACTACACAAGTAGAAAAGGTAGATTTTAGCAATCCATACTATATATCCGTTGTTTTTAAATAGAGTCTTGAGTTCTAGAAAATAAAAATCAAAAACATCCTATATCAACTTTACTTCTGGCCCTTGGCCCAGATACTTTGAAATAGTTCATTACAAACATTATGACAAGAAAAAAAAATCAGGAATCTGAAGACATCACTGACTAATGTTGAGTCTACTCTGAGGTTGAATTCGTGGTACTTCTCAGGGCTGAAGCACTCTCCATTCTGCTAGAATAGGGAAGGAGGTATAAAACATCTCTCATCATCAAGTGATGACCATCCAATTGGAGTTCCATGGTATTTTGAGCCTCCTCCCTCGTATGAAACATTTTCCTAGGAGGTTATTTTATGTGCCAATAAAGCTCTACTATCTTCTAGTATTTCTTATCCCTTTCCCTAGTCGTTCCCACATATGGAATCTAGTGAATTGTGGCTTCTACTACATGTTTCTTCGTGGTCATAGTTATCTCTTGTTGGAATACTATTTTTTCTTCTTCCACATGGTCTTGGAACCTAGGAGGAATGGAGGTGAAGAAAGAGTGGGTTGCGTTAAAGGCTTCACGTTGAATATGTGAAGAAAAGACTTCATTTTCGGGTTGGTGGGATGACAACCTGGAGATGAATTCCATCCATGATGATAGCCACAAGGATACCCTTGCCACAAAGCCATTATAGCCCAAACACCTTGACAGAGCCCAGGCCGAATACACACATTACGTGGGAGGGTCTTGGCCCCCCCTTCAATATGAAATTCCCTATAATTATCCATTTCCCTCCCCTGGTGGATTCGATTGAGACTTCACCACCCTATAGACTTAGCGATACTATTCTTACAAATTCCTTTAGCCATTAGACTTGGAGTAATAGAGACCCTCCTCGATATTGCTTGCACCATATTTAATTTCATTAAACACTAGGGTTACAGATGGAGTGTTGGATTTCCTCCTTTAAATACATTTGGTTTACAGTGCCATGTGATAGCACCTAGGTTGAGGCATGAGAAGCCTTGAAACGGGGGATCCTTTCCTCCCTCCTATTTAATACACTTTTTGATGTGTCAATGTTGTTCCATCATTGTAAATCCATGAAGGATTCAACATTTAAAGCTTCACACTCTTCAAGATTTCAAGCTCTTTTGGTTCTTCACCCTCGTTAGCTGCCTGAGGAAAAAATTATCTCACTGACGATCATACTATCGGGCCCCATAACTCCATTCCCTTGGTTTACCTGCGAGTTGGGGCTATTATTAATGACCCCTAAGTCCCCCGTCCTATTAGTCTCCGAGCCAAGGTCCATGCCATTTCTCATTCATGACACCCCATATGTGTGTGTGTGTGTGTGTGTGTGTGTGTGTGTGTGTGCGTGTGTGTGTGTGTGTGTGTGTGTTACAATTTGAAAGAAAGTGTTTAAAAAATAAATTTTAATTTCCTAAAGTTAATGAAGCCATTCATAAAAAATAACCTAAAAACTATTTTTCTTCTATTTGAACTTTGCACCTCACAAACACTTCACATCCAGTGCACCTATTTAATGGAACCACGACATTGGTTTAGTAGACCTTAAAAAAAATTAAGGAATTACTTGGTTTCCATTTAGATTTTATTTTGTTCTTGGAAAGCTTTAAGCAAGGCACACCTAAACCACTAGAATTTATATGAGTTAAAAGGTTACCAAAGCTACTATAACAAATATTTTGAAATTGAAATGTAACGTGATATTGGTTTGGTGTCTATACATATCTTGATGACTTGGTTCTCAAGCGAGGGGATTGGTGTCTCAAGCAAGTTGGTGGTTGCAAATATGGTAATAATAGGTTGGTTCCTACAGGTGCTGCTGAGTTGGTGCTCAATTCAGGAGATTGGCATCTCCAGTAGGTTGGTTCCTACATCTTACTTAGTTGGTTTTTAGTTAAGGAGATTGGTGTCTCTAATATGTTTGTTCCTACAATATTTCTAACAGTAGGTTGGTGCCTATAGACATTTATAAAGATAATTCTATGGTTTTCACTTGATCTGGTTTCCATGTTAAACTCTGTGCATTATGATTTGAGTGTTTATGTGATTATTGTTTCTCAGTTAATGGATGATTGATGACTTATTAAATAATGTAAAAGGTATATTGTAATAATTCACCCTCATCCCTCTTAGTATAATCATAGGTTCAAAAACCCTAACCATAGACGACTATGCGACTATGTTAAATATCAGGTCTCTAGGATGATAAGGGGTTCCATTATTTGGTATCGTACTTATTCCATAATTGAGTAGAGAATCTAGGAGTGATATTTGGAGAGCATAATAGAGGCAGTATGATACTCTTTAGCAGTCATTCAAGCAACGATGTGAAAGGAAACTCCATATTAAGTGGCCTTTTATTTGTACTTGTTCATAATTGAAGAAAAGAAGGAAGAGCATAGGCCCCACCTTCTAGATAGGTTTTCTATCATATTAGGTTTCCCATGATACATATTGTGTTAATTTTAGTGGATAGTGTGTATATTCACATGTTCTTTATTTTTCGTATTTAGTTATTTTTATAAATCTAAGCAAGAAACGAGTAAAAACTGATATGTTATCTATGAAAATAAATTGCATAGTCTAAGATTTCATAATAGAGTAATATTTTTTGTGACAAATTGTTCAATTTTTAAACATGTGAAGTAAAGAAATGCATACATATTCTTAAGAAAAAAGGAAATTAATCAATGGTTCATACATACAGTGAACATAGATTTACCCTGGTAACCCTTAACTAAGAGAAAACCAACCTTCCTTGGTGTCACACCTTTCAACTCTTCATTGTATTAATTTTACCATTCACAATAAAATATATGCAATATTGTAGATATTCTTTAGCTACCAAAACCCTATTACCTTAATCCAGGATTAATTTAGAAAACCGTTAAAAATAGCAAAATCCCCTAAAATAGCAAAAACCACCCTAAAACAAATTTTGGGATGTTGCCCTGAATGTTGTGAGAAGCCCCGGTGGGCGGACTTCCCCCCTAGGAAAGCACCCAATTCACATGATACAAAGGGTGAAGGAATTTGGGATCGTTATACGTATTTTTCGAATATGATGGACCCACACACACACATGCAAAGAATATAACACATACCCAACATTGTCCCACTTGTTGTTTTCTTTGCATACAAGAGGTTCACAAGATTACATAATAAAAAATCCAAGGCAACAATGCCCATTTCTCCTCTACACTGGGACAACTTCTCTGTGCTCACAGAATTTGTCAATGAATCTGTAACATTCTTCAAAGTGTCAACCTTTTCCAGCAACACCTTCTTTTCTTCAACCGTGTCTCTCACAAAGTGATACTGAACATCAATATGATTTGTCTTCGAATGATAAGCAAGGTTATTTCGCAGGAAGATTGCACTCTGACTGCCATAATCTAATCTCACTTCTTGTTGTACCAACCCAATATCTGAACACAATCTTTCTAACCATAATTCTTCCTTTATTACATGATTGGCTGCCATGTATTCAACTTATATAGTTGAGAGTGCTACTACAACCTGTATTTTTATCATCCAATTGATTTCTCCTCCAAATACGTTAAATTCATATCCACTTGTAGATCTTCTGCAATCCATATCTGCATCCCAGTTTGCATCAACAAGCCCATGTATGTCCAACACTCTATCTAATCCTGGTCTTCCTTGGTAGCACAATCCATAAATAGTAGTGCCATGCAAATACCTAAAGACCATCTTTACTATTTTCCAATGCTCCTTCCTTGTTTTTGACATATACCTGCTCAAAACTCCCACTACATGTGAAATATTTGGTCTAGTACAAACCATTGCATACATCAAACTACCAAATTCACTGGCATACAAAACATGGGACATGTCCTCTTCTTCTTCTTATGTCTTGGGACACTGATCTGTAGATAATTTTTCACCTATAGGAATAATAACCTTGATCGATTTACTTCCATGCATATTAAACCTATGCAATATCGTCTCAACATATTTTTATTGATTCAACCAGAGTTTCATGTTTGCACAATGTCTTTTAATCTCCATTCATAGAATGAAGTTTGCAGCACCCAGATCCTTCAGGTCAAATTTGGAGGATAGTTGCGATTTCACCTCCTTGATAAAATCCTTGTTATTTCCCACTAGCATCATTTATCAACATACAACACTACATAAATGGAGTGATTACCAACCTTCTTGGAATATACATAGTGATCAACCATGCTTCTCACAAATCCCAATCCAAATATGTATGTGTCAAACTTTTTGTAACACATACTAGGTGATTGCTTCTGATCATATAGTGACTTCTTTATCTTACAAACCAAATCTTTGTTTCCCTTCACTACAAATCCTTTCAGCTTCTTCATGTATATTTCTTCTTCCGGATCCCCATGTAGGAATGTTGTTTTCACATCGATATGTTCCACTTGAAGGTCAAAAGCAACACCAACAGATAAAACAAATCTAATAGAAGTTAACTTGGAAACAAGAGAAAAAAATCTCATCAAAGTCAATTCCCTCTACCTGGGATTAACCTTTTTCTACTAACTGAGTTTTATATTTCAACACTTTTCCTTCTGCATTAAACTTCTTCTTAAACAACCATTTTCTACCAACAAATTTTCTTCCAACTTGCAACTCAACTAGATCCCGTGCCTCATTCGTATCTAAGGAATCCATTTCTTCAACCATGGCCTTCTTCCAGAGTTTATTGTCATCTGAATTCAGTACTTCCCTAATAGTTCTTGGATCATCATCAGTAATAGATAAAGAAAAATTAGAATGGAAAAACAAGAAGGTGAGAGCCATTGAAAATTGGTGCAAGGATCAAACTAACCACTATAACCACTGCAATAATGATGGTGACACTGAAGAGAAGTGTTGGAAAATGCATGAATAATTTAACCCTAAGAACCGTAAGAAGGATGAGAAGGATAATAACCTTCTATCCATGGATTCAAGCAATCAGGTAGAGAGAATCTCATATGCGGATGAGAATATTTCTTGCACTTTAGTACAAAAGGAGGTGAATATGATTAGCCTAAGGAAGATAAGGAGATGAAAAAACTCTTCCATATCAATATCCAAGTCAAGAAGACCAAGGTATAAACTCTATTCAATTCTAGTTCATATGATAATCTCATAGAAGTTGATTTGGTCAACAAGCTTAGGTTTGATGTTGATCATCATCCTAGCCCATATCTACTAGTGTGGGTAAAGAAGGATGTAGAGATCAAGGTCATGAAAAAATGTAATATCAAATTTGTTGCAATTGAATTTTTTTATCGATGAAGTGAAGTTAGATGTAGTATGCCTTGACATGTGTGGTGTAGTAATTGGAATCCCCTACATGTATATATGGGATGATATCTTAAAGAAGATAGAAAACCAATACCACATAATAAAGGATGGGAAGTGTTTCATCATCAATGCACATAAAGGTAAATCAAATATCTCACTAGTAAGTTTCACCCATGTCAAAAAGTTGATTAGTTCAATTAATAAGTATGTTTTTCTTTTCTTACGTAAGAATTAGTCAAGTGATGAATTGGTAGGAGTAAAGGCATTCCTGAAGGGATGCACTAAAAAGTACAAAATATAGCTTGAGGAATTGTTGCAGGAATACAGAGGAGTGTTTCAAGAACCGAAATGACTGCCACCCTAAAGAGAAGTGGAGCATGAAATAAATTTTTTTCTTGACTCCCCATTACCAAATATTGGGTTGTATAGACAATCTATTGTAGAAGCGAATGGAATGAAGAAATAATTGCAACAACTACTGGAGAAAGTATTAATTCGATCAAGCAACTTACCTTGTGGGTCACCTATCATAATCATACCCAAGAAGGATGGGAAGTGGAAATTGTGTATCGACTATAGACCTTTGAACAAGTTACACTCAAGAATCGATACCCTCTTCTTAGGATATATGATCTTTTGGACTAGTTGCAATAGGACAAGTATTTAAAAATTTTGGATCTCAAATTGGGATACAAACAAGTACGTATCAAAGAAGAAGGCGCCTAGAAGACTACCTTCAAGAAAAGAAAAGGTTTGTATGAGTGGTTAGTTATGTCATTTGGTTTATGTAATACACCAACTACATTTATGATATTGATGAATGGTGTATTGCACCCATTTTCATGTTCATTTATTCTAGTGTGTTTGGATGATATATTGGTTTATATCTCTAGCTAGAAGAGCGCATCTCACATCTCATGCAAGTGTTAGAGACTATAAAAAATCAATAGCTGATGGATAACCCCAAGAGATGTGATTTTTCTTGGTATTCATTGGTGTATTTAGGGTATGTGATCCATGGAGGGGAGATCAATATCGATCCCGCGATGTTGGATCCCATCATTAAATGGCTAGTTCCTACTAATGTAATTGAAGTTATGATATTTTAGATCTGTGTTTGGCACCTTACTTTTCTAGCGGCTGGTATTTTCTTTTCCCAACTGTTTCATTTTTCTGGTGCGCAGTATTTTTTTGTTGTCATATTTCTCCAATGCACTGGACTTTCCTTCTGTCATAGTTGTCATGAATGCAGTATTTTCACTTATTGTCACCTTAAAATTCTATCTATTGTGCACTGTCATTCTTAACTTCCTGTCTACCACTTATTCCTCTAACTACTTATTTTTGGCTTTTTCTGCATTTTTCTACTTTTTTATTCTTTTTCTTCTTTTATTCCTGCTATATACAGTATGTAAAATTATAATTTATGCATTGTAATTATTGAGGGTTGGTGGGTGGATTGTCCCTATACAGTTTTAGTCGACTACCATTCACCATTCCTTGCATTTCTCTGCCTACTAAGTCCTTCAGTTGTACAACACCTCCATATTTGACAAACTTTATCTTGTATGGTCCTAGCCAATGCATTATAAAATTCCCTGGGTGCTGCAAATATTTAATTTCATAGAGGAGAACTAGATTTCCTACTTTGAAATTATTCTTCTTAATGTGTCTTTCATGCCAGGATTTATCTTTTTCTTTTTGTACCTCCTAATGGAAACTAGCTATAATTTTGGCTTCTTCCAATTCCAAAAGTTGAGATAATATTTCTTGTGTTGCGCCTCTTTTCTTCATATTTGTAATTGTTTCAATGCATAGACTTGGTATCAAATAATCTAAGGGAACTACTGCTTATTTTCCATATACCAATCTAAAATTTGTTTTTCCTGTCATCTTCTTGCATCAATCCTATGATCCCATAATACTATTAGTACCTTCAAATCCCAATCATCCCTTTTTACATTACAAATCTTTGTCAAGGAATTCTCCAATATCTTGTTGAATGCTTATATTATCCCATTTTTCAGAGGATGATAAGGGGTGCTCTTTTGATGATGTAACTCAAATTATTCCATCATTTCATGGATTGTAATGTTGATAAAGTGAGTCCCCTAACCACTCATCAATATTATTGTGAATCCAAACCTTGTCACTACATGTTCAAATAAAAATCACGTTGCATTATCTACGTTGCAATCCTTAACTGTTGTTCCCTCATCCCATCTAGTCAAGTATTATGTCGCTATAATAATATATCTAGTTCCTCATCTTCTTCCCAATTTTCGAACACCTACACAGTTACATGTGGTATGAATGGCATCTCATCCCTCCTGGAAGGCTTCCAATTTGTTGGAAAACATCACAATTCTAACAATACTCCTTTGAATCCTTGTGAACTGTTGGCCACCATAATTATGTGCGAAACACTTTCTGTGCAGTGGATTTCCCTACATAGTTTCCTCAAAATGTTATCTTCTCCAAGACTGTACAAGTGACTTGTAATCGATTGGTAGTCTACAGCTCTGACTATGAATTTTTTATTCTATGCAGTAGTAAATTATCTTGGTGAAAATATTGTACTCAAAAATTCAATAATGTCAGCAAAATGCTCATCAACTGTCTGTATTGAAAACAATTTTGCATCTAGAAATTTGTCTTCCAAGTTACCAGGTTCTTCTCCATTAGTTATTATGGATAAGTGATCTGGTCATGCATTCAATCTTCCAAGATTCACCACAACTTCATAGTCAAATTCTTGGAACAAAAGTAGTCATCTACATATGCTTCCCCCCGACACTGGCTTATTGACTAAGTATCTCAGAGCAGAATGATCTGTAAACATCTTGAAATGTTTCCTTAACAAGTAATGTCTATATTTTTATATTGCATACACCATAACTAATCCCTCCCTTTCTATAGTATTGTAGTTCTGCTTTGAATCTGATAATTTTCTTCTTGCAAATGCTATAGGGTGATCTATATCACCATCTCCTCGATGTGTCAATATTTATCCTAAAGATATTGCAGATGCATCCACATGTACATGAAAATCTTTTGTCCAGTCTAGAAACAATAAAATTGGTGCAATTACCATCTTCTCCTTTAAAATATCTAAACTATGTTGGCATTCCTCATTCCATTGATATTTAGTGTCCTTCAATAGTTTCTGCATTAGCACAATAATATGTGCATATCCCCTTATAAACTTCATGTAATACCTTGTATGGCCAAGTGTACTCTTTAACTGGGGCACTGACTTCGGTGGTGGTAATTTGACTATGACAACAATTTTAGCAGGATCAACCAACAGACCATGTTTACACACCACATGCCCAAACAAAATACCAAAAGGTGCACTAAAAATACATTTCTCAATATTCAATGAAATATGACATTGTCTGCATTTATATAAAATCAATATTAATACTTCCATATGATCCTTCAGTAAAATAAACATTTTCCAATCATCCAAGTAAACTTCCAAAAATTTATGAATAAATTCCTTAAAAGCTACTACCAGTACTCTTGAAAAAATTGTTGGTGCATTCTTGAACCCAAAAGGCATAACTCTATACTGGAATGATCCCCATTCTATAGAAAATATTGTCTTGTGTCTATCTTCTGGTGCTATCCTAATCTAATGATATCCTAAATACCCATCTACGAAGGAATAAGCTTCATGACCCCCTACATTCTCCAAAACTTTGTCTGTAAATGGAATAGGAAAATGATCATGTAGGCAAGCATCATTCAATTTTCTCAAATCTACAAAAATCATGATCCCTCCTTGTTTATTTTCCTAAACCACCATAGCATTGATCCATTCTGATTCTTCTACAGGTTCTATGACACCAGCCTCTAACATCTTTTCAATTTCTCCCTTCATTGTCTTCTTATATATTGGATTTAACCTGTAAGGTCTCTTTCTGATAGGTCTGGATTTTGGCTTCAAATGGATCTTCATCTCTCCTAGCTCTCCTACTAATACCTTCACCTATAAAAATGTCGTTGGAAACAAGTCACTGTACTCATGTAGTAATTTTGTGATTCTTTCTACTGTCTGATTATCCCAATAATCTCCAATGCTTGGAATCTTTGGGTTTTCTACAGTTCCAATATTTACCTTCTTAATCTTCAATGTCAAAACATAATCTTTTTAATCTAGTTTGGACCTTCTATTTTCCTTTCTCCTGAAACTTATAGGATCTAAATATTGCATGGATTATCCTCTGATGGATCTTCTTATTCTGCGATGTGATAACAATATAGCAATTGTTTCACTGTCTGGATAGTTTGCTTCTGATATGTTGGGATTATTTCAAATTTTGGTTCTTCAAATATCATGTCTCTTACCACCTTCAGTGGTGCATCTATCTCTACAATTTCATGCTCAAAGGAAAATGTAACTGCAAAATCCTTTTGTATCTCTTCCCAGTTTGTAGTTTTTTTGCGTTATTCTTGTTTTGTGTACTAGTTCTTTGGAATTCCTTCTAATGTGTGAATAAAATGATGTGGCCTTTATTGTTGTGGTACTAATTTCCATTGAATTATACATATTCTTTAGGTTCTCCAATTCCATCATATTTATCCTCATATCTATCCTCTTGTTCTTCACTGAACCTAATGCCCAATAACCTCTTGCACTGAAACCAATTGTTGATCTTCTCCTTGTGTGTACCCCACCAATGAGCAGGTGTATCTTTCAAAGAAATATCTAATACCGGTAATCTATTAATTTCTACTACTTCTAATTAATACTTCATTAAAAATTCTTCTAAGTCATTTAGACCATAAAAATTAGGAGGCTCTCTTACCTCTAAACCAATCCATCTTAGCATGTGTGTCACTACTACATTTGGGTCAAATTCCGACGGCGCGTTCGACGCAATTGCCACTTTCTATTGTCGGAAGACCGACAAACCTCGGACCCCCTCAAACGTCGTTTCACATGACGTCATTTTTCCGACGACCTATTTTTCGTCGGTATTGCGACGTTTGAAACGTCACAATAGCGACGTTGCAAACGTGGCAAGAGAGACGTTTGAAACGTGGCAAGACCGACGTTCCAAACGTGGCAATAGAGACGTTGAAAACGTGGCAAGAGTGACGTTGAAAACGTGGCAAGAGAGACGTTTCAAACGTGGCAAGA
>JASDQU010012826.1:161231-178391 GCA_032191745.1 Picea mariana
GCTCTATTATCATAGTAACAATAAAGGACGAGAAAATATTTATGTGATAAAATGAGAAAGGATACCATTGTAAAAAGTCACCCGTGCACAAGTTCAAAGGAATCAGATTGGAAAGAAAAGATACGCCATTTTCTTAGCAGTCACTGTTATCACCACGTTCAGCGATATTTTCATGATCATGTGAACATACTGGTGGAATCGGCAATTGATTATAACCTTCGGGTGTCATAGGTATGCCCCTTCGCAGGCACGGGTAAGTTGGAGATTTGAAGCTGTTTCTGGAAAGTGTTTATATAAAATATTATAGAACATGTTGAAATCCGTTTTTCATTGGCGATTGAAACCCTACAGAATATTATAAAGCACGTTAAATCAGTTTTTTCATTAGCGATTGAAACCCTAGCTGCCCTTTTCCTATCGAAACCCTATCCGCTCGTTGAATATGGAAATTAGACATTATAAATGGAGAGAAAACCCTCGGCTGTATCAAAACCCTAAGCACTTGTCTTATATGAAAATTAGAACCTAACCGAAGCGAAGAAAGAGCTCTTAAACAACTAGCAGTAGTCGGCGGATTGTAATTCGAGTGAATAATGATGGCAATCCTCACGGAAACAATATCTGCCATGGAAATCCCAACTGTCTTGGAAAATTTGATACACATATACGGAGAATAATAATTCTAGTATTAGCATAGCAGTAAATTTGTGGTTGGTGAAGTTGAAAGGTTTAGTTTGATAAAATTCCCAACACAATAAAAATATGAACTCTTTAAAAATGCAAAAAAGTTATGAAAATGAGATTTTATTTATTGATTTGGAAGGACGACTAAGAATAGGCTAGCATCTTCAATTCAATTGATAAACATAGAATTGGAATTTATGATTAAAAGATGATTAAATGTTAAATACAAACAAAGGCTGGTTATTAGTCAAGAGTTAAATACATTTTATAACCTGTGCATAAAAGACAAACGCTGGTTATTAGTCAAGAGTTAAATACATTTTATAACCTGTGCATAAATTTATAACTCTTTCACATGCATACACAGTCCGGTTCTCGTTTCCAAGTTTTAATCTTGGACAAGAGTCAAGTTAGGGGGTTACTCCTCATAGGAGTGCTTCAAATGGAGCTTATGCGCAACTCGTTCATGAGCCCAATCAGGTCGAGTGTTGTAACCATGCTCTAATACCACTTTGTCACATACCCACTACCTCAATCAAATTTTTCGTTGATTTCTATAGAATCAGAACACCCAAATTACCTATGGAGGCCTAGCGCAAGATAGCTCTTTCTCTCTCTTCGTTCCCATGTGATCGCAGGTCATGATCACAGTTCAAATAAATGTAGTGCCTCTTTGTATTTCGCATCTCGGTGCTACAGTGCTATTGAATCATTTGTCTTTGCAACCGCTGAACCCCGACAGGGCTAGCGAGTGGCCAAGAGGGACAAATCCCTACAGGGTTGGAGAACGACCAATGAGAATAGGCCCCGTCGCACGGTTAAGTGGAGTAGAGGTGGCAGAGGGGAAATGTGACATGGTAGTCAATAGGGTAGGAGGGGGCCCCATTTCACGTGCCACACTATNCATTAAAGGCAGAATGGCAAGTGAGGTCCGAAATTCACCTGAGCACCGTTGATCAAGGTGAATTAATCTCAACCATTTGAGATTTGCACGTCCGATTCCGGACCCCTGCCCCACTGCTAAAGGTAAAACGGCAAGGGGGCTCCGGAATGAAACCTCAGTCATAGATCTGGGCGGGTGGACTCTGGCCGTCCAGATCTGCTCGTTGCTTATCTTAATGTGCATTCATGCCCCAACTTAAAGCCGACATCTCTTCCTCACATTGGATGGTTGTTACAGACCCTGAGATTCCCTGAAGGAATCTCGTCCGTTCATCGAGACTTAGCCACATTGTAACGTCTTGACATTATGGGTCATGATTTATTAAGGCGAGAGCCCAAGTTCTTGTCAACGGAACTCCCAAATCCCCGATCTTCGATTTCCCGAAATAGGTAATCTCTCGACACGTCACCTCATTAAATCGAACGGTCCAGAGTTGTTCTGGGGTTTCCACAATGGAAAGTTCTGATCTCTCATCACCAGGACTCTCAATCTCACGATTCTCGATTTCCTAAAATGGGTAATCTCATTACACGTGGCCTTCTCAAATCGGACAATCCACGACTACTCTGGGGTTTCGACCATGGAAAGTCTCGATCCCTTATCACCAGGACTCCCGATCTCGCGATTCTTGATTCCCCGAAATGGGTAATATCACGACACGTGGCCTCCGTCATTCGGACGGTTCAGATCTATTCCAGGGTTTCCATAATGGAAAATCCCAAACTCTCGTCACCAGGACTTCGGAGTTCGCGATTCCTGATTCCTCGAAATGGGTAATCTCATGACACGTGGCCTCCGTCATTCGGACGGTTCAGATCTATTTCGGGGTTTTCATCATGGAAAATCCTGAACTCTCGTCACCAGGACTTCCGAGTTCACGATTCCCGATTCCCCGAAATGGGTAATCTCACGACACATGGCCTCCGTCATTCGGACGGTTCATATCTATTCCATAGTTTTCATCATGGAAAATCCCGAACTCTCATCGCCAGGACTTCCGAGATCGCGATTCCGGATTCCCCGAAATGGGTAATCTCACGACATGTGGCCTCCGTCATTCGGACGGTTCAGATCTATCCCGGGGCTTTCGCCCCTATACACTGGGGTCTTAACCCTCGGGTAACTCCTGACATATCTAACGACTGTCTAGTTTTCCAGCCGAGATCTAATGGCTCAGACTGGTTCCTACCCGTGCATTCTTCCATGACTCCCTGGACGTGGAAAAATCAACGGTCCAGATACTCCCATGGAGCTTGGAGATCTACGGTCTCGATTTCTTCTCTACCCACGAAGACACAGAAAGAAAAGGGTTAAGGAATTTAACACCCTACTTACTCCTACCAATCTAACGGTCATGCGTGAACACAGGTTTCCCGATGGAATCTCGTCCCTCGATTAATACCTATCAGGGTTAAGGCACTAAACACTCCATCTTCTTCTTCTGATCTGACGGTCGTGAGTGACCACAAATATCCCGACAAAATCTCATCCGTCGATTCTATACTTCATCCTTATACTGTCATCTCGGGTTTACAAGAGGACCGTACCTCCTCGTCCAGGTTTACTAAGGCCTTACGCCTTCACATTCTCTTCCCCGGTTCTTGATGGGCTTTTCAGGGAGGGTATCTCTATGGGGAGGTTCACCCAGAGTACTATCTGAGGTTGATAAGGGTATCGTCCTCCCAAGAACCAGTCATGAAGTCTAAATTAGATCAGTATGCATGTAAATAACGATTCATGAGGACATAAGCCATACGTAGTCTTTCCATACAAATATACAACTACTAGTACTGATTAAAACACCATACAGACATTCTTATAATGAAATCATTCACAGTTTCACAGCTTATGAGCATAATTATCAGAATACATATATTTCAAGATGCCAAAGGAAAAACACTTATCATAGGGTAACACCAGAGGTTATGCAACTGCTGAGAGGGGTGCTCGTTTCCACCCAACCGTAGGCTCAGCGACTCCCAGTGAATTTATCACTAGCCACCCCCGAGCTTAGACCATGATGCTGTGAGACTTCGCCTCTGTCTGCCAGTGACCAGGAGCGAAGTTTACTCTCCTTCCTCTCTGCTATCACTCACTCTGCATATTTCCAGAGTTCTCCTCTTCCCCTCGCGTTTGCTCCCCCAAATCGCTTTTACCCCACACCTTATCCTCTTGCAAGGTTGCGTGTAGTGTGATTTCCCTTGCACTGGTCAGTCATGATGGCTCTACAGATGGGCGGTTCACCTCCCCATCCCTCATTAATTCCTAAGGAGCCATCTTCCTACGAGTTTGCGAGACATTTACTTCGGAGCCAGCGAGTCGCTTTTGGTTCCCCGGGCCAGTGAAGTCCTAATACGGTATTAATTCTTGGTGGAACTTAACGCCACCTTTCCAGGTGCCTTCCATCGCCATCGTGGTCTCTTTTTCAGCACATCCCCTCTCAGTAGTCCTGCAATATAAATTCATAATGTTATTCACATTCATTGACCTTTTGTACAAGGTCCATTCACATCACATATTCACATTCATGAGTTTGCCACAGTTCTGGCCAGTCCAACTATTTTTACAAACTGGGGAAAACAGGGTGTTACATAAAAGTCTATAAATGCCTATCTTTTCTAAGAGATAAGGGTTCAAACTAGGAATACATTTTGGCTACTGTATAGACTCTTATTGGATAATATAAATTACAGTTTCCTTTTGCTTTCAATATCAGAAATGTTCATGCATCTTGTTTCTGTACTTTATTTCAGTTTATCTTAGCTTTTAAAGACTGTCATCTCTTTATTAAGATCATAGACTTGAAGTGAAGGATTTCTTTCTACCTTGTATTAAGCCCTACACCTAGTTGTATTTGGCAATCAAGATTAGTATTCTCCATCCTCTCCTTTAAAAAATACCTAGTCTGATTATTGTTTTCTAAAAGCATTGTTTCATTTGAAGATATGATGAGTTGTCTATTACATTAATCATTGAGTGATCCCATTGTTCCAAGCATACCTACACATTATATTCTTAAGTTACCAAGCATTCTTAGCCTACAACCCTAAGAAATTTCTTGGAGTGATAACATGAAGTTCACAAGAAGAAGGAAGTGAAGGAAAAGCAGGTGTTGCTAGAATCAGTGAAGGATCACTTGATTCCGCACATTTCTGAGAATAAATCTTCCAAGGAAATGTATGATGTTTTGGTGATTCTATACCAAAACAATAATACAAGAAAGTTTTGACATTTGAAGCACCAAATTCAAGTTGTAAAGATTTCCATTGAGGACACGGTTGTGAATTATCTTATGAATATTACACAGATCTGAGATTAGCTTGTACCGATTGGATAGATAGTACAAGATGTTGAGTTGCTAAATGTAGCGTTGAGAGGTATTCCCAAGTATTAGGAACCTTTTGTGTAAGGGATCTGTGTATGAGAGGCGGTGCCATGTTTTGTTAGACTATGGACTGATTATATTTAGGAGGAGACCTGGTTAGTGTCCATTGATGGTTTGAAGAGGAACCTTGATGAGAAATTTTCTCTTTCCAACCAGGCAAGGAAGGGAAAGTTCAAGAATATCTCCAGTGGAGAGTCAACCACTAAAGATGGAAAGAAGAAGAAGGACATGAACAAAGTCAAGTGCTTTGCATGTCACAAGTTTGGAAATTATGTAGGGAAATGTCCACATAGGAATAAGGGGGAAATGAAATTCATTCAAACGTAGTTACATTGGGAAATACTCAATTGGATGAGTTTTGCAAGAAGTTTGAACAAAAATATTTCTTGCTTATTTCCTAGAATTCCTTGGGAACAATATGAGATAGTGCATGGTTGATAGATAATGGATACACATGTCATATGGAGTGTGAGAGGTGTTAGAGAGCTTCACAAATTATGACTCAAAGATGCATGTGGAATTTGGTATGCTAAGAAAGCATACAGTGAATGGATTTGGAGCAGTTCCATTCCGGATGGAAATGAGAGGCACATTGAGAGTGCAGGCTGTGTTATGGGTGTCAAAATAGAAGAGAACTGTGATATCAGTCTCAATGGTTGAGAAGAATGGATATGAGGTATTATTCTAAGATTGAAAGGATATTATCATGCCCAAAGGATCTAGCTTTGAAAAAAAAAAATTCTTTGGAGTTAGAGAGAGAAAATTGTATAGGCTAAAGGGCTAGCCTATGAGAGCAATTTCCAGTAGCATAGTGACAAAGAACAAGGAGCAGGTAGCTCTAAAGGTTGAACAACCCATAGGGAGTCAGCCTTCAGGTTTAGGTGGGACGGAGAGATCCAATTCAGTCAATAAGGATTCATGGTATGAGATGGACATGCAGGATGCTCAAGAGAAGGAAACTTATAAGGGCATGTTCAACGATAACGAGTCTTATAGGGGCATGTTCATACCAGCATGGAAGGGATCAATTTTGTGTCAAAGGGAGAGCAGGCATGGTAGCATATCTGGTAGTGAAGATAAATCCAACTCCAAGTGGGAGAAGTGTCTTCCTTGCTAAGAGGGAGTGTTGATGTTTTTGGTAGCATCATACATGTACTTCCACATAGGCCTGTGTTTTTCATGTGGAAGTTGTCGAAAATATTCTAGTATTGAGTTTAGTTTAGTTATAAGGAATTAATTAAAGTAAAATTGTATTTATTAGTGATTTGAGTTATTTCAAGATATGCTTAGCATGCAAAATGTAATCTAAATACTAAGTGGGTGTGAGAAGTAATCTCAACCATAGATCACTTTGGAGATTAAAAATAGATTGTAACTCATGATTATAAAAGTAAGGCTAGGAGAAGAAGGAAGACACTTTTTTTGAGGGGGTCAACATGCCCAAAACTTTTGATGAGAGGTCAAGGTCAAGAGACTTGGTGAGAGACCAAGTTTGAAGATAGAAAAGAAGGAATTTTTCTAGTGTGAGGAGTGTAGGAGAAAAGAAGGACCTTTTATTACACTAGAGTGAGGAGATCTCACTAGTTGGGTGAAGAGAGTTCATCCAAGTATTGATGAGAGGGGTGGATCAAAACGGACCATGATTCAATATATTGGATAGGTGGAGAAGGAAATTGTTACACATCAACATTACTCGCTTTGACAAGTGTCACAAGTGTCGCATGTTGCTCACAAGTGTCGCAAGTATCAAACAAAGCATACTACCATGATGACGACACTAAGGAGACTCTTAAAATGTCTCAAACACTTGATTTGAAGAAAGAGGAATGGCTAACTGGAGATAAGAACCTCTTGCCACCTGAAAGGAGCACTTAATTTAAGGTTTTGGGAGAGAGCGCTCCCCTACATCACCCTTAGGAGCGTTGGCACTCCTCTATAAGGTGCTAGGGAGCGTTATAGCACCAAACAACCCTTCTGAGGGAGCGCTATAGATTTTTAGAGCGTTGGCGCCCCCCTTGAGCCTACTAGGGAGCGCTATAGCGCCCTGATGCCCGTTTTGAGGGAGTGTTGTCTAATCTGAGCAACAGTTGATCTATTGAGGAGAATAAGGGGAAGATCTTTCGAGTTTGGAAGGCAGTTGCATTCGAATTCCTTGTTCAACCATGATCTTAGGAGAATATCCCTGATCTAAGGAGGGAATTCCTCAACTTACCCTAAAGATACCTCAAGAGGTTAGGCCTCTTTGAACCTATATAAGTAGGCTCTATGATGGTGAAAAGGAAGGAAGAATTGGAAGAATGAAACCTATGATCTCATAGGAAACATAAAGTGAACTAGAGGAAAGTAATCAGTAAAGTTGTTGTCATCTGGAGCGTGGATCTTTTGAGCAAGGGTTAGCCAAAGGGGACTTGACGAAGCTGTTGCATTCGCATCTATGGTTGTAAGTTACTTCTGTCATTGTTCTCATTAATATGACACGCTTGTCCTGTTTCTTTCTAGTTTGTGTTTAATTGTACATGAACTTGTCTATGATAGATAGATCTATTTCAAGCTAATATCAATAGAGTAGGAAGTGGTTGTACTATTGTCTGTCTATAGGGCTCATCGAGGAGCGAAAGATTGGAGCTCAACTCGGAGCGTGCAGGGACAAACGTCGGTAAAAGGTACTCATTTTCTCCTTCCTCCTCATGCATTAGTTTGTATAGATCTGAAAGGAAGTCAATGTCTATGTTAAGCGTCTTCTGTCTTAAGAGTTAAGAGTCTAGCTCTCAAGAGGAGATCTACCTATCCGTAGGGAGATTTTCCTTCAACAAAATTCATCTAGAGCTCATAGAGGTCAAGGAGGAGAGAAAGAAGAGGTATCCACATGTGGGCTTCAGAGGGAGAAGCCAGAGTAAATAAGTGCATTGCACGAAGATTTTTTGTATGGAATTTACATACATATCCATGAGTCATTGTTGAGATAGTTGCCGACATACGTGGTTCATAGTGGGGCAAGTCGTTGACATTTGCAGGTCGTAGAAGGGAAAGTCATAGATTTATGAGAAAGTGTGCCAAAATTTCCATACAACAAGTAATTTCTTTCCAAGTTTGTCTGCAGTGTAAAATTCTATTAGTGGGATATTATCCTTGTTACAGGAGTTCTGAATTGACCTTAATAAAAGCATCATTTGACTAGTTTTTCCTCCTGGTTTTTTTCGAGAGGTTGTTTACCCAAAAATATTAGTGTTCTTATGTGCTTGATTTAGTTTCCTTGTTTATGATTCTATTGCATGTTTAGTTGAGTACTCGGTCGTGCATTTAGTAGATAAAGTGATTTTATTTTGAACTAAATGTCGAGTGTTGAGTAGAGTGGTAAATGATCAACATAGTATTAGTGCATATCAAGGGTTGAATATGCTTGGAGAGAATTTCAACAATTAGGTGTTGTAGAGTTGATTGATAGCTCCTAAGTTTTTCCTAGCCTTCAACTCTTTTTCTTGTCTTTCTATTCATATGTTGATATTATTTTAAAAAATAATTGCATATAAATTGGCTAAAATCGGGTAACCATATTATTCCTATAATTAGAGGGATTGGTTTTATCCCCACTTCTAAAGATGTCCAAAATGATTCTTTGATTCTAAGTTTTATAGAATCCCTTCTTGACTTCTAAATCGAAGAGCTTGTGTATGTGATCAATGAGCATAAGCCCTCCAATTTTTATATATTTTATCAGTAGTTTTCGATGTATATATCTTTCTCTTTTGCAAGTTGCTTAACCCCAAACTCTATGTCTTTTATATATAATAAAATTCTTCCTTTGTAGAAAGGGTTTGAATGTTTTTTATAACATCAAGGAATTCATAAATCTTTTAATATAGAAGTTCTAGTCACTTAAGGGAATAATACTATTTTCTATACTTTTATGAGTAAAATAATACCGCTAGAATTTCCTAGGATCTAGCTTAGAGAGGTGGAAAAACTTCTCTTGCTTTCTATTTGTATGATACATATTTTTATTAGTATTAGTTCTTTGTACCTATTTATTTTGTTTGATTTTAAGGACTCATTAGAAGCATCACTAATGTATTTTCTAGAGACATTACTCTTTTATCATACCAGGGTTGGTTGTTCTATTTTCCTTTTTTCATGACACCTTAATATAGATATTGTTTATGGAAGTAGAGAGGGTTTTTGTAAAAGTATGAGAGAGGTATTCAATATTGTTGTTATTTGATCGAAAATTTAATTCAATATTTTTTATTTTTTTTAAATATCAACATTATTTTTGTGGAAGTCCATGTGTTTTTGGTTATCAAAATTCTCTTCTATGGGGATTTTGTGCATGATAAATTTTATATTTGGTGTTAAAGGTTTATTATCAAAATTGAGCTCATGGAAGTTTAAGATGTCAAAATTGCCTATTGGGTTGTATGTGGGGATATATATAATACGTTCTCATTGTTTCATGGTTTTCTTGAAAAATAAATAAGATCCCCAAAAAATTGTATCAGACAAGCAAATAATGAAATATATGCATGTGTGTATGTGTGTACATATATATATGTATGCATGTATGTATGTATGTATTTATAGAGAGAGAGAGAGAGAGATTTTGTTCTTAAGGTACCTCTATAAGGACAAAATCACTCATAGATAGTTTTTAAAACCATAAAATTTGTGGGCTAGAAATTTGATTCTAAAATTTCCTCTCCACAACCACACATAAAATAAATTCAAAATAGGTAAAAAATGGTCAAATTTAAGACAAAATTTTGACACAAAACATAATATATGTTAATATGAATTTTAAATTGCAGTTGAAAAAAATGGAATTAGTCCAGTTGTCAACTCACCCTTAGATAACAATCTGAGTGGGCCTAATGGTTAATAATGTGTGTTTCCTCCTTGGAGGTCACATGTTCAAATCTGGAGGGGGGTAGGGTATGTACACTTCTATACACTTTAACATTCAAATCGTTGTGCAGAGGGGGCCCCTTGTCCCACAAACAAGGGGTCTCATACACCAATTTGTTGTATGGTTTGGTCGTGAACTTAAAAATAGATTATTATTATTATTATTATTATTATTATAGGTTCATCAAATATAATGAAATGCATCTATTACATAAGAATATATTAGTAGATAAGATGATGATGGTGGTGGTGGTGGTGGTGGTGGTGGTTATTAACCTCCACTAGTACCACCATATATCTATCAATCTTTAAAAATGGGTAATGAATTACTTGTTATTATTTAGAATTGTATTTATGTGCTCGAACATGTTTAAGATAATTATTCCTAAATCACCATAGTTTTGTTGAGTTAGAATGTTAGAAAGGGTGGTTTTTTAACAAATATTTTTAAATTCAGATTTAATGTGGGTGTAAACATGAAAATATTAGATAAAATTCCTTTCATATTCAATCTTCTTAGTGTTACAAATATGACAAATTCTTTCAACTCACATACTTTTTTGAATTATCCAATGCTTTGTTTCACTATGGATCTTGTGAGTTATTTTTATTTTAGAAATATCTATTTTCTTCTTTATGCAAGTCAAAACTAAGAGATACTTTTGATATTATATATTAAGGTTGATAACCTCCTTGTAGTATCTTAATTTTCTCTTATCCTCTAGTTATTTATCACACGACAATTTATCCTTAAATTTAGATGTAAGAATTTTTTGAATACTCTCATTAAGAAAATTATGTGTGGGGGAGCGGCTCGATACTCTTTGATCTAAGGGGGAATATTGTAGCATCTTAAACATGCAGTTTACGAAAAGACACCGACAATCAGGAAAACTCCTATGCCTTACTGGGAGGCATCCAAACTACCAAGTAATAAATAATTAAATCCTTGATAATAATCAACGATTGTATTGTAGTTATTAAATACATGATTTGAAAAGTGACTCCCATAGATAATAAATTGGTAAACATCATCACAAGGGGAAAAATGGAAATTAGTTTCTTTAAGGAATCCTCATATTTCCATGTCGAAAGGGATCTCAATACCATGACTAATCATTAGTCCAAAATAAATTCAAACCTTGAGCTAGGAATCCTTATGAAAAGATAATGTTATTTTCATTTTTCATATACTTTAATGATCCCCTCAAATCAATGCTAATTCACGTCAACATTTATTACCACATGATCAAGAAGATAGAGAATAACTCCCTCTACATTGATTTGAGAGATTAGATGGTGCACTACAGTACTTGGAGTGTAATTTTTAAACCTTTACAGTATAGAAATGCATACACAAATTATTTATAAAATAATATATAGTAATAAAAAAATTACCATGGAAACCATTATTTAGGAAAACCAACAATTTTTTAGAGACACACTTCTAACTCTCATTGTATTAACTTCACCATTTTCAATATAATATATATTATTCTACAAAATCCAAAACCCTAATTTATTAACCTGAATTAGATTCATTAAACTGAATTATAGTACAAAGGGACAAAAACCCACCATAAAATAGACAAAAAACAACCCATTTTTTTCAAGGGCTTTGTCCTCACACCACCTAGCATTCCCAACAGAAAGTACAATAGCTGGGCCTAACCATGAAAATATTGTAACACATACCCAAAATTTTCCCACTTGTTGTTTTGTTTGCATACAAGGGGCCTGGTGATTACATGATCAACAATTCAAGGTAGCATATCCCATTTCTTCTCTACACTAAGAAAACTTCTCAGTACCAATAGACTTCATCAATGAATCTGCAACATTCTTCAAAAACCCAACCTTCACTAGTATCAACTTCTTGTATTGAACCATGTCTCTCACAAAGTGATATGAACATCAATACGCTTTAGAAATAACTTTGCTTCTTCATAGACAAGACAATGATGTAAGGCCATGTCTAATCAACGTCGATAAAGTGTGTGACCAATGATGAGGTAATTTTTGGCTTGATAGGGGATGCATTGATTCTCATCTCTAGATAAATAAGGGTTAAGTTGTTGAGTTTGGAGATATATAGATACATTCCCATACCAATGATCAAAATAATCAATGCGAAATAATGGATAGCTAGGAAATGAAGCATTAACCATTATTCCTTCACCAACTCTAGAAATTTCAAGCAATAACTCTGCAAAATCCAAATAATTCTTAGATTTGGAAGTCAGAAACTCTAGGTCAAACTATTCCAAGATGATGATCCATTTAGATTACTTTCCTGCAATGATATGATGGGTCAAAATGTGTTGCATTGGGTTTGAGTATGCAATTACCAAATTTTTTCACAGTTGTATGCAATGCCTAAGTCAATGGAAAACATGAATAGATTCTAAGGCCACATTTTCAACATGCAATTACCAAAGTTTAGGCCCAATGAGACCCTTTCTAATATGATATATCATATGATATGTTTGTGAACTATCTTTTTGGAGAATCACCATACCTTTCGTGGATTCTAATGCCACTAGTTATAGTAAAAATTATCGACGATAATTGAGGGGACTCAAAATTGGGTCAACATCAAAGCCTTCTTCAAAGCATCAAATGAGAAATTTTTTTGGTCATCCCACATAAAAGGTACACCATTTTTAAGGTAGCACATAAAACCTTTTGCCATATCAATTTCATTAACTATGAATGTTCGCAAAACGTTTACCTTCCCTTGCAAACTTTGATGTTGGATTATGGTATGGGGAGGAGGAAATTAGATCATTTCCTCAACCTTCAAAGGAACAAACATGAACTCATACTTGGAAATGATAAATCCTAGTAATCACCAAGAAACCACATAAAATATCCACTTACGTGATTTCAAATAGATGATATATTATTGACATCGAGTGAAGACATCTTAGAGGTGACTAGGATGATCTTCACGCTTCTTTAAATGAGAATTGAAATGATCTAAGTATGACTCAAGCATATGTTTGATGTCATGAAAAGTATATGACATGGCCCACTCGAAAGTGGTCCCAACATTCTTAGGACAAAATGATATAAAAGGGCATGCAAAGATATAAAAGGACAATTTTGGTTGCCTCAAAGAAACACACCCAACACTGAGCATGTGTAGGAATCAGTCATTCATCACCATTTCCCAAATATGGAAATCTAGGCACCTGAATTATGGTGGAGCGATTGGTTATGTGATTTCTCAAAGAGATTTGAGAATTGTAAGCTCATAGGTGTCTACTAGTTCATTATACCTAGACCCATGCTTGCGGTTAAACTCAACAATTTGTTGAGAATGGTTTCTAAGCTAATATTTTAGTAATTTATTCTTCACTCAGTTTGAAAAGAATTCATTATGTAGAGTAAAGTTATATTTACATGGTCTTTGTTGCTTCCTGCATATGGGCTAGCCTCTTCTTGTTCCTCAATTTTGTAGGTAACTTTTGGTCTAGGCATCCAACTTTTGTGGTCAAATCCTTCTTAGTTTTATCTCATGGAAATTCGTTGTCCTCAAGGATAAAGTCCCATGAGTAGTAAAATTTCATGTAACATTACAACTCATTCTAATACAAGTTATTCTCTTTCTTTTTGGAAAAAGTGGAATGATGTTATTTTCAACAATACTATGTGATATGGTATTTCATATTTTGATGGAATTTTGATATATTCCAACTTCAACTTGCAAATCCAAATTCAATATAAGAATGTTAATACAGAGCTAGCACGCCTTTAGACTCTCATACATATCTGGGGCATGACTCTTTGCACAATAATTCAAGTACCTATGGAATTTTATTCTCCCTGTATCTTGGTTCATGGCCACCACCATGGAAACATGGCTTGCCGACACTATTATTGTCATGTCCATATCAAGAATTCTTGTCAATGGAATGAATGAAAATCCCATAGCTAAAAACCTCCATGGCCTAAAAAATGGTGAGTATCATTGCTTGTATTTTTCAATATCCATGGAGAAGAGCATAGAGTAGCAATCAATTGATGGATGATGTATTTCCCCACAAACTAATGATGCCCTCTCATTGGGTGTAGTCCATATCCCTATGACAGGAACCCTTCAACCAATATGGCATTTCTAATATGCCTTGGGAGGTAATATGGGGTACCTTGGTAGGTACCCAATATGGAGGCCAATTCTAGTAAATAAGGCATATGTAATAGTGTGAACACAATAAAGGTGAGAAGGTTTACTAGAAGGTTCCACATACTAGGATATTCCTTCTCTAGAATGTTCCTAGGATATAGAGAATGTTATATAAGGAAGTGTATGAAATGTATTGGATCATATTGAAGAATATTATTATTGTAACAAACGAGGATTTCTTGAGGAGTGTTATCCTTCCATAATGATTAATATATGGTGTTACAGTACCTCAAGGGTTTTGTCTACAATCTTGTCTTGAATACTTGGTGAATGGTTTGGTTTATTCTTATTGAGATTGAAGGTTTATATTATGATATATTTTCAAAACTAATCAGGTACTTAACAATTAGTATCATAGCTCTTTCTTCAACCAAAGAAAGAGGATATTATATTCTTTTTACAAAAAAAATCGAGGGAAAAAGGGAGGTGGTGCACTTCAGATTGAATTATGAAAATTTATTTGTCGAATTGGAAGGAACGGGTTACATATATGAATTCCTCTTGAGAAACGCCCAATTTCAAAAACAAATCGTCCGAAACGAAGTTCGGGAAGTAAAGATATCAACATTTTAAAATATATAATTTTTTACATTTTTTCAGAAAAAAGCATGTGATTTCCACAGTAAATTGTTTTTAAACCCTATTTTTTGTTGCAATTTTCTTTGGATGTATTTTATAGGGAAATCTAATTCCCTAATATTGAAGAATATATCAAATGGATCAAGTCTAAACATCCATTCATGTGGAGCTTCTATCTACTTGTTAATTTAAAGGATGATGTTAGGATATCGTGGAATGGTTTTAACCATGAAGAGATAACGAGACTTTTATATGAGAAATTCAAAAAAGTATTCTTAAATCAATGGTCTTATGCTAGAAAAAAAGGATATAGAGAGAAACAAGGGTTTATATGGAAATTTTATATTACAGGTTCATGGATGTATTGATAAAGAAAATATCATTTTTTCTATTAAACCTAGTTGCATGCATAATTTTATCACATTTTCTCGGTTGGTTAATAGATTGCAAGTTCCAACAAAGAATATGCAAGACACATAGGTGGAGGGTAACAATATTCAAGTTTTTAAAAATTTAAAGATCACCATGGAAAAATATGTGTTGCATTATGATTTTCATACAGTATGTATGAATGATGTGGATGTTATTGTTGGATATCCTTGGATCAAAGCAATTGTTACAATTAATGTTAATTTGGAAAATACGTTTTTGAAACTTTGGTACAAGAAACAAAAAGGTGCATTGCATAATGTGTCTATTAATAAGAAAGAAGGGCCCATGGGGGAAAGAAAAAAAGTTTTTGTGGAATCCAAAGTTGAATCAGAGGCCAAGTCTACAAAAGGACATGAAACAAATCCCCATGAAGGACACAATAAAGAAGCCAAGAAGATAATTGCCTCAAAGGAATATTGTATTCAAGAGTTGAAGAAAAAAGGATTGATTTGTAAAGTTGTTATATATCACCATCCACACCATATAGAGAAAACAAAATCATCAAGGCAAGGGTGTCTGCATCAATACACTTATTATGAACCAACATGACACTAGAAAGGAAGCCAATCAAGAGGCACATGGAGGAATACCAACACTGTACGGCGATATTAGGATATAGAAACAATCCTATGGCATCAAAGGTCTGACAAGGATCCAGCTCAAGGTGGCAAGGAAATAGTTGGACATGATGTTTTTTTTTCCATTGGGATGGATTGATAGTCATACTTAGTACGAGTTGGATACATTTCATAGTTGGTCATATTGTGTGGTTTCTTCCCATGTTTCAAAGATGAAACATATGAAGAGGGATGGATTGCAATATACCTAGGGATGTAATATGGGGTACCTAGGGAGGTACCCAATGTGAATGTGGTTATGTATTATTATGTATGGAGGCCAATCCTAGTAAATAAGGCCCATCTAATAGTGTGAACACAATAAAGGGGATAAGGTTTACTAGAATGTTATGCCTGCCTACTAGAGTATTCATTCTCTAGAATGTTCCTAGGAGATAGAGAGTGTTATGTAAAGAAATGTAAGCAATATATTGGAGTACAGTGAAGAATCACCACCTTTATTGTGTTCACACTACTAGATGGGCCTTATTTACTAGAATTGACCTTCATACATAATAATACTTAACCACATTTTCACTGGATACCTCCCTAGGTACACCATATTACCTCCCTAGATATACTACAATTGAATTGTTTAGTATTAATATATATCTTAAATGTGACCCTAAAACTATGTTTTAATCCATTTAAATACTAGCCTTTGACTACACAGTTTCCTTTTACTCTTGTTCTTGTATAAACCCTTAAAACATAAATTATACAAAGTTTGATTAACTTTATAAGGTCCTTTTAACATATGAAAATTGCTTAACAAACCATCTTCTTTTCTATAAAATGATATACATATTTCTTTTATTAATTATGATTTAAAATATATTTTATAAAAAAATTGATTAGCAATATAAATCATAAAATATAATGCATTACTATATAAGTAATAAAATATACTGCATTACTATTATAAATTATAATAATATGAACTTTAAATTTCATTTTTATATGAAAAAATACTAATTACAATTTTACATTATGCATTTCAATCCTACCTTCACATTAACATAATAAAAATACAATTTTATAACATAACAAAAATATATATATATAACATTTTTACATCAATACGCAACAAATTTTACTTTTTACATATCATGTCCGCTATAGATTCGAACTTAAATGTTCACTATAAAACATACGTATCTAAGAGTCGATCTCGCCCATATTAATTAAGGTAATTAAATAAATACAAAATAGTATTAATATTATATTTAAAATTAAATTTAATGTTCATAAAATGTATTCACTATAAAACATACGTATCTAAGAGTCGATCTCGCCCATATTAATTAAGGTAATTAAATAAATACAAAATAGTATTAATATTATATTTAAAATTAAATTTAATGTTCATAAAATGTAGAATAAACTACCATTTGGATGTCACGGGCTCTATTATCATAGTAACAATAAAGGA
>JASDQU010012827.1:16076-47178 GCA_032191745.1 Picea mariana
AGCAGATCAACATTGTAGTGAAAGAAGTTTTGAAGTAGGGGATTAGGTGTTTTTAAGACTACAACCATACAAACAGATGTCCCTCAAGCAAGCCAAGAAGGATAATAAATTATCACCAAAGTACTATGGCCCTTATAAGGTGTTGCAAAAGATTGGTACTATGGCATACAAATTGGAGTTCCCTGCATCTTCATGAGTACACCCAGTTTTCCATGTTTCATGCTTAAAGAAGGTTATAGGTGACAATATCCCAGTTCAAACTATATTTCCAGAACTTGACGAGGAAGGAAAAATCATATTGGAGCCTGAAGCCATTACTGACACAAGAATTCGCCAGCTGAGGAATAAATCCATTTCAGAGTATCTCATTAAATGGAGGAAACTACGGGCTGAAGATTCCACTTGGGAAGATGAGTCTTTTATACAGAAGCATCCAAAGTTACTCAAGCGTTGCGGACAACACTTGTCTCAAAGGGAGGGGCATGTTAAGCCCTAATATTGGCTCATTACCCCTTATTGGGGCATATTACATTAGTAATGTTATTTTATTTATGTTGGCTTTATTCCATTAGTTGTAATTATACCTCCTACTCTCCTATATATACCAATGAGACATTTTCATTTGAAATCATCTTGTACTTGAACATTTATTTGGGTTAAAAGGAAGTTGCCCCCTCGAAGATTCTTATTATCTGAAATTCTCTCTTTTTCAAGACGTTGATTACTTATTCTGAGGTTTCTATGATATATTGATATTTGGTTCTTACCAACATCAACTATTTTCCAAATTCTTCCATGAGACCATATTAGATACTCCACAACTTCTTGCAGGTGTTAGTTGTTTATTCTTGGACAACTTGAATATATTTCAATAAAGGTTTCCAAGTATTAAAGAAAACCTGATACCTGATTTTTTTCTTCCTATCATACAGTGGTAGTGTAGTTGGGGGGGCTTCATACAATTCTTGCCAATTGAGAATTTGATCAAAGGCATCATTTTCATCCTAATATTGTCCTTGAATTTCAATTATTCTATCTTTCAACCTTAGTTGATCATCTCGATCACTCTGCATATCACTGAGCAGACATAGGAATTCTTTCTGCTCAAATTTGAGTTTCTCGTTTAACTCTAATGCCTTGGCTTTGACAGTTTATACAACGAGAGTTGATGCTCTGCTCTCTTCCATATCTTTTTCAATTTTCTTCTTTTATTTTCCTAACCCCAGGATCTAGAAAATTGTTTGCTCCATGAATATTTTAGATTCAGTCAATTGCGTCTACAACTTGGTAGCTTCTTCAATGTGTTCCCTTTTCAACTATTCTATCTCATCACCAAGTCTTATCTTTAAAAATTCTAATTCTATAGAATAGGTGTCCCATTGGGTCTGTTCCCTCCTTTAAAACTCTGCATTCATTTCATTCTTCTGCATTTGTAATTCTTTATTCATATTTTTTGTGTTGAGGGTTTCATCCACCCTAGTGGCTCTTTCAAATTCTGAAGTGAGCTCATCCTTCACAGTTTTCAATTCATCTTCTAGCTCTGTGACTTTGTTTCGGGTTGTGCCTAAGGAATTGGTCACCTCAAAAATGAATGAGGCATTCATTCCTACAGATGCATGGAGGGAAGAAGTTGCTTGTACAACATTCTCTTCTGGGTCAGGCCCAAGTTTCCATTCCACAACTCTCCCTATAAATTATCTGGACTTGGTAGATTCTCCCCTTTTCCTCTTGTTTGACCTCTTCTCAATTCTCTTTGTTCTATCATCAAAGTAGTAATATCCAATGGCCACTACAATGCCTTCAAAGCTCAAAACTTGCAAAGAGAAGGTGGAATCACCTTGGATGACATTGAGAGAAGTGTATTCCTGGGGTGGAATATTCATAATGCCCATATTTGGCGTTGATGGGTTGTCTGGAGTCTTTCTCAATTCTTGTGATTTTGGTTGTTTTGACTGCTCCTCTGCTTTTCTTTTATCCTTGACCTCTTCGTCAAATCGTTTGGCCTCTGCCTCATCAACAAGTCTTCTAGATTCTGCTTCATCAACCAATTTTTTTATCCTCTTCCTCAGCTTTCTTCTGTTGAAGGGCCTCCTGCTCCCCTTTTTATTCTTTCTTCCTTGGCCTGTTTTCTTTGGTACTCTTCCTCAACTTGCAATCTCTTTTTCTCCAATTCTTCTTCCTTCTTGATCTTTTCTTTCTCTTTGAAGCTTAATTTGTTCTACTCTTCTTGCATAAGTCTTTGAAACTCCTCTTGTATAATTATCTTCATTGCTTCTTGCTCAAATTCCAATTCCTGTATAACAACATCATTAGGTAATTTTTGTAAAACCTCTTCATAGAAAAGAACTCCTTTGAACGTGTCCTCCTCAAAATCAACCACATGTATGTTAGAATGGGTGAGACCTACAAATATGACATGGATAACTGCAATTTCATGTGTGTTAGGGACCTAACCTCCCTAACCCCTCATGTAGGTAGAATAATATAATTCCATGTAATCAAGGCCAATATTAATAAGGCCTAGCAATAAGGAAGAATAATTCAAATGTAAGAAGACCTAATAGAAACTTTCGTTTATAGACAGATCTTCCTCTAGATTGTTCTTTTGGATAGATAGATTTAGTATAAATAGAAGTAGATGGTATGAGAAATCTTGTCTTGGATATTATTGTAATAGAGCTTTGCTCTGCTGGAGGTTGCCCCCTCGAAGAGGCAAGTGAACGTTGCTATTAGTAATCAAAGTGCTCATTTTGGTGTTATTCTGGTATTGTTCTAGTATTATTCTAGTATTTTTTCTATACCATTTCTAGCTAAACTATTTATGTTCTGCATACTATTTTATATCTGGAATACTACAAGTGGTATCATAGCACCTTCCTCGGCAGAAAATTGTGGGTTAAATTTTTCAGGGTAGAGATGTATTCTGGCATCATAAATCTACAAAGATATGTTGTTACCTGCATAAACCTACGGTCAGAGAGTCATACACATAGGAAATATAAGAGGTACTTAAGCGCACATCTACTGGCCACCCTTGTAACCCCTGTTGGTACCCCTTCAAGTGGTAGCACATCAGACAACACCTATATACAGATCGACCTAGATTTCCTAAAGCCCTCCATAGATAAACTGATTAGCCGCTTGATTCCTATAGTGCCACTGAGAAAAACACTCAGGAAGATACTCTCTAGTACCTGGGTAGTACGACTAAGGGCACAATCTAGCCTCCTTAATTGGTGCCCTGAGATATTGAGCCGAGTAATACTATTGAACCCTGCATGTATATCAGAGAGCTATATCACAGGGAAAACCCTTGTCTGTAGAAACCTTGAATATCCTACTCCTGGGATGGAAACAAAAATAGAATAGAAAAGATCTATTACCGTGCAACTACACCTTTGCATTCTGGTTGTGAAATTACTACACATTTCTTCCTGTTAAGAATTTGGGAATTTTGTCACTACAGTATTATTTAGGCCAGAGTATAACTCTGCAGGAGTTCAAAAAAAAAAGTGTATAGTTGTCCAGTCGACACACTTATTTGGGACCTATCCCACAAGGTTCCTCTCTTCGCTCCGATTCCAATTACACCTATCATTTTTAACACAATTTTTTTTGTGGACCTGACCTGTCTCCGGCACCCTTATTTGGCCCCTATCCCTTTGGATCCCCCTTTTCACCCTGATCGCAGTGGTACCTATCATTTGGTACCCTTTTTTCTCAGCAGTCCCACTCACCCCTCCAGACCCCTTTTGTTTCCCCTATACCATTTTCCTGCTCCTTTGTCAAAATGATTACCACACGAGCCCAATAACTCAATACCTTGATTGATGAAAACAACCAACACAAGTTAGACATCCATCATGTTAGTGCCAACATTAGCTCCATCAATTCCACTATTGAGATCCTCAAGGAACAATGTTCCCACATCACAGACCTCAAGGAACAATGTTCCCACATCAAATACCCCAAAGAATACTTCTTGGGCCGTTCCCAGAACCTTTCCTCTTCTGAACAACCATCTTATCAGGATCACCATGACTCGTCCCATTACCAAGGCCCTCATACTACCCACTTTTCCCGAAACCTCTGCCCTCCTAGAAATGAGGTGAACAAATTTGATGGATCAAATCCTACAGGCTGGGTCACCCAAATGGAACATTATTTCCCTTTGCATGGCATTACTGATGATTTATCTAAGCTTCGTTATGGTGTCCTACATCTAGATCTAAAAAGATGGAAATGGTGGAAATGGTGAAAAAAGGCACGCCAAGGGTATCTTGCTTGGAAATAGTTTGTGGTCGAAATTTATGACCACTTTGACTTTGACACCCACCATTTAGGTCATTTGACCAAGTTAAAGCATTCTGGGATACTGGAAGACTTTATTGCCACATTTGAGCAATTGGATTTCAGAACAGAGGGCATGTCAGATGCTTTCTTTAGGGAATGATTTATCAATGGCCTCAAAGATGAAATTTGTGCCCATGTTCTCATGACATGCCCTCATACTTGGTTGGAAGCTACTCAACGATCCAAGGAAGCCCAACAAATTGTGTCCTCCTAGACTCACAAACCCTCCTTTCCTTCTCACCCTAAACCCGCCCATTTTTCCCCTTCTGCAACTCCCCTCAAGATCCATAAATTAACCAGGGCTGGAATGGATAAACATCAACTAAAGGGTCTTTGTTATAATTGTGATGAAAAATATTTTCATGGGCACAAGTGTAAGGAACAAAATATTTTTATGGTTATGACTGAGGATCTTTCTTAAGAATATGTTGTTGTTCCAATTATGGAGGAACTACCACTGCCATTTGAACTCACCCCACCCTCTGACCCACCCGACATTGACCCGGTGATATCACTTAATGCCCTCACTGGCTTCTCTGCTCCCCAGACTCTCAAATTAATTGGTTACATCAAAAATAGGAAAGTCATCATCCTTGTGGACAATGTGGTAGCACCCATAACTTTATTCATCATTGCATTTCCCAAGAAGTCAATTGTTACATCAATGTTGTCAATAATTTTCAAATCATGATTGTCAATGGTGATTCCATGAAATGTGGAGGACGATGTGAAAATGTGCTCCTCCAAATTGGTTAGTATCACCTGAAATACCATATGTTTGCTATATACATGGGTGGTTGTGACATTGTTCTTGGTGTCGAATGGTTACGCACTCTCAGCCCCATTCTCATGGATTTTAAGGACTTAACCATGCAATTCCAATAGGAGGGACAACAGTATAAGTTCCAAAGCATCACAACAAGTTCCCCTGAGATCATCAGTTCCCATCGCATGGAAAAGCTCCTCGAAAAAGGTGATTCGGGAATTATAGCCCAACTCCACTCCATTCATGTTGTTGAGACACCTTATGTGCATCCCGACCTCTAATATATCCTCTCCCATGACCAAGTTGTTTTTACCACCCCTAAAGAACTTCCCCCTTCCCATGGAGTCCATGATTATTCCATCCCTCTCGTCCCGGGAATTCTTCCTCCCAATGTTCGGCCTTATCATCATCCCTTTTCCCAGAAGAATGAAATTGATAAAATTGTTCATGAATTACTAGAAGTCGATGTTATCCGTCCCAGTACTAGCCCATATTCTTCCCCTATGGTCATGGTACTCAATAAAGAAGTTACTTGACGCATGTGTCCTGATTTCCAAGCCCTCAACAAACTCACAATCAAACACAAATTCCCCATTCCTGTCATTGATGACCTCTTGGATGAATTGAGTGGTGCTCAGTACTTCACCAAATTGGATCTACATTCTAGCTACCACTAGATCCGTATGAAAGAATAAGACATTCCCAAGATTGTATTTCACACTCGTGAGGGTCATTATGAATTCTTGGTAATGCCCTTTGGATTGTGTAATTCTCCTTCCACTTTCCAAAGTCTTATGAATTATGTCTTCTATCCTTTTCTCTGTCATCTTGTCTTAGTTTTCTTTGATGATATTCTCATTTATAGTAAAACTTGGGCATCCCATCTCTCCCATGTGAATCAAATTCTCCATCTACTCTCTAAGCATCAAATTTTCCTCAAACAATCTAAATGTGCCTTTGGTGCCTCAGAAGTGGAATACCTGGGTCATATTCTCAGCAAGGATGGTGTCCGAGTGGATCCTAAGAAAATTGAATCTATGAAAGATTGGCCTCGCCCTAAAGCTCTTAAGAGATTGCATGGTTTTTTTGGTTTAACGGACTATTATAGGAAGTTTGTTTGGAATTATGGAAAGATTGCAACTTCTTTCACTTCCCTCCTTAAAAAGAATGCTTTCACTTGGACTTTAGTTGCGGATCAGGCCTTCCAAGCCTTAAAAGATGTTTTATGATCAACCCCTATCCTAGCACTCCCAGACTTCACAAAGGCATTCGTATTGGAATATGATGCTTCTGGAAAAGGAATTGGAGTCGTCCTCATGCAAGATGGCAGACCCTTGGCCTTTACTAGCAAACAACTTTTAGAGCGACATTTGGGCCAATCCATTTATGAAAATGAAATGTTAGTTATTCTACATGTTGTGGATATCTGGATCCCTTATTTATTGGTTCAATGATTACAAATAAAAACTGATAATCAGAGTCTCAAGTATTTCCTGGAACATCGAATTTCATCCCCGACAAAGAAAAAATGGGTGACCAAGCTATTTGTCTATGATTATGAGATCATTTACAAGAAGGGAAAGGAAAATGTAGTGGTCGATGCTCTTTCCCAGAAATATGAAGAAGATGGGTCCCTTTTCTCCCTCTCCTTCGTTGTACAAGATTGGCTCCAAGTTGCTCGTCAGGAATGGTTGCAAGACCCCAAAATTTCTATCCTGCTCCACAATTGCAACACAATTCTTTGATGCAGGAACATCGCTCCACCTCAACACCCACCAGTCGGATTTCATGCATGGTGCGCATTCAAGGAAGGGAGAGGCGTCGTGCTCTCATTTTTCCTCGAGAATCCAAGGCGTGATCCAGACATTTAATGAGGAAAAGATGGAAGAGCCAAATTGTTCCTTCACAAAAGCTGGAGATAAGGTCGCCATTAAGTGGTTGAGGGCAGAAGGGATCTCCATCCGATTTGGGAGCAGATTTCCATCATTGTAATTTTCCCATTAGATAGGCGTTTGAATGGTGATTTGACACCACTAGTTTAGCTTGTGAGGGAAGCTTGTTGAGCCCCTCTTGTATAAATTGTTGTATTGTTGCAAAGTAGAGGTTAGACACTAGGTTGTTGAAGCTGGTTGTTGTAGGGTTGTAAGGGGAGAGACGAGACTCAGTTGCAGTCCGGAATCAAACAGATTGTAATTTGGCATTCCACCATTAATAGAAAATGATAGTTTTTCCTATTTTAAATTTCTGTGTAATGGATTATATGTTACGAATGTCATTTACATGTCTCTGAAATGTAGATGAATGTTAGAAATCGTCTGCAGGGATAGAGATACAGTTTTCTATCCGTGAGTGTGTTGAGTTAAGTTTGGTTCTCTACGCTAAGTGCAAGGAGTGCGCGACAGAGGGTGGAAACTCTGTAAGCCGACGCAAGGAGTGCATGTATGAAATCTATGGAGTCAGAAGAGAAACTGCCAGGAGGGCATACCCAGGTAATTCATAGACTGAGGGAGAAATTTCAAGGTGGTTAAGTACCTTGGAAGGAAATACTATGTGGGAGGAAGCACAACACAGAGTTACTGAACACTCTGAAACACTCTGCCAGGAGGGCATCGAGCTAGCGTGAGTGAGCGCAAGAACAACACAGTTGGAAGTGTTGGAATCCTTAGGAGAATCCCATAATTACTGAACATTCTGAGGAAGGAAGGATTTGCAAGAGTGCATCGACAAAGGAAAGGAGATGCCTTAAACCCTTCCATAAATCTAAGGGAGAAACCGTCAAAGAATGGAGCTGAGTGCAAGGAGTCTACCAAGGAGATTGTAAGTCCATCTTACAAGCTCAGGAGAAAGAGAGAGAAGTTTCTAGGAGGGCATGAGGAAGTTCACAAGGAATGGGGAACTTTGAAGGTTTTCAAGCCGAGCAAAGTCATAGAAGAGTCTGCGTAGAGTTCTGCAAGGAGTGCAGAAGGAGTTCGAGAACAATCCAGGTCTCGAAAGGAGAATTTGTGCTAAGTGTGCAAAGGAGTTGGGAACACACCGAAGTCTCGAAGACAGTGAAAGATTCACCTTCGAGGAGAAGACAGGTCTCAGAAGATCGAGAGGTTCAAGAAAAGGAACTTCGGAAGGTCTGGTAGGGGCAAATAGAGATCTTCGCGAAGTCGAGAGGTGCGAAGTAATTATGGACCATTGGATCCAGAGGGGTATGTGGCAAAGATCCACATCGTTCGAAATAAGTCGAGGAGAGAATATCTGAGGAGAGGACTCGTGAAGTCCAAACTCGCGAGTTGATCATAGTCATTGATCACGGAAGGAATTTGGACCGTAGATCTAGTCCCAAAGAGTATTCACCAATTCGTAAATCGGGAAAGAGGAGTAATCATCTCGCGAAAGTTTCAAAGGACGGAAGCGCGAAGGGAGTTGGCCCACGGTCGGAGTTTGTGGTCACATCAAGGAGAAAGCCTAACATGGGGAGCTAGCGTGTTGGCGTTAAGAGTTGAAAAGTGCTGAGGAAAGGGTCCATGAGTACCACATAACTTGCGCCAGAAAAGGGAAGGACCTGTGATATAGTTTTGGGTTCCAGGAAGGAATCTAAGGAGTCGCTCTGACTCAATATTTCTATCAATCCTAGAACGAGAGTTCGAGTCAGCCCCGAAGGAGAGGAGGGGGAGGGTTGAAACCATTCTTTAGTTTCTCTAGGTTACTCTTGGCATAATGAAGAGCTTCGCTACAAAGGCTGTTTGTATTTATGCAAGCAATCCCACCTTAAATCCACAGTGCTTTATGAACTTCATGCCTCACCCACATCCGAGCATTCAGGATTTACCAAAACCTATGAACAGGTCAAACATTCCTTTTTCTGGGATGGTATGAAATAGGACATCCTCACCTTTGTGATTGAATGTGAGGTATGTCAAGACAACAAGGGAGAAATTGTGAAAGCTCCGGGCACACTCCAACCACTTCCGATTCCTTCTACTATTTGGTGAGATATTTCTATGGACTTCATTGTAGGCTTACCTAAATCGGGAAATAATTCAGTCATCATGGTTATCATTGATCATCTCTCCAAATATGCTCATTTTTGTGCTCTTCCACACCCATTCATAGCCTCCACAGTGGCTCAAATATTCATGGATAATATCTTCAAGCTTCATGGCATGCCTAATTCTATTGTGTCTGACGGAGACCCCACTTTCACCAACAAATTTTGGCAAGAGTTGTTCAAGCTACAGGGCACCCAATTGCATCTCAGTACTGCCTATCAGCCCCAGATGGATGGCCAGACTGAAGTTGTCAACAAGTGTTTGGAAACATATTTGAGGTGTTTTTCATCTAAGTGGAAAAATCGGTGGGCTCAATGGTTGCCCCTAGCTAAATGGTGGTACAACACATCTTACCATACAACTACTCACATGACTCATTTTGAAGCAGTCTACAGCCAAAAACCCCCATTAGTTTTCTCCTATATGCCATGGGTATCGAAGGTTCAGGAGGTTGAAACAAATATTATAGTCTGTGAGGCTATTCTTCGTGCCCTCAAAGACAATTTGGTCATGGATCAGAATTGCATGAAGCACCAAGCAAATCAAGGTCACTTCGAATGCCATTTTGTTGAAGGGGACCAGGCATTTCTTCGACTACAACCTTATAAGAGGACTTCACTCAAAGCTCAACACTGTCAGAAACTTGCTCCCAAATTTTATGGTCCTTATACAGTGCTCAAGCGTGTGGGATCGGTGGCCTATCATTTAGCTCTACTCATTCAGTCGAAGCTCCATCCTATTTTTCATGTTTCCTGCTTAAAGAAGGTGATTGGAACTAAGTGCCAAACTCAAACTAGTCTTCCTGAGTTGGATGAAGAAGGTTCCATATGGTTGTAGCCACAAGCAGTCTTGGCCCAGAGAGAGCACCGTCTCTGTCAGCGCACCATCCAGGAAGTGTTAGTCCAATGGAAAGATAACCCTGCAGAAGATGCTACCTGTGATTCAACCACCATTCTACAACAATTCCCTTATCTGAATCCTTGAGGACAAGGTTGTTCTTCAAGGGGGAGGCCATGTTCGGGACCTAACCTCCCTAACCCCTCACGTAGGTAGAATAATATAATTCCATGTAATAAAGGCCAATATTAATAAGGCCTAAAAATAAGGAAGAATAAGTCAAATGTAAGAAGACCTAATAGAAGCTTTTGTTTCTAGAAGGATCTTCCCCTAGATTGTTCTTTTGGATAATAGATTTAGTATAAATAGAAGTAGAGGGTAAGAGAAATATTGTCTTGGATATTATTGTAATAGAGCTCTACTTTGTTGGAGGTTTCCCCCTCAAAGAGGCAAGTGAACATTGCTATCAATAATCAAAATGATCATTTTGGTGTTATTCCGTTGTTCTGGTATTTTTCTGGTTATATCATTGTTTCTCTGCCATTTCTAGCTAAAATATTTATGTTTTGCATACTATTTTATATCTGGAATACTACAATGTGGATCATGACCTTTTGACTCTCCAAGGCATAGGCATACATCTTGTAGGGAATATACTTCATTTTTAGCATGGGTACCATTAGAAATGGTGTAATTCTCTATGTGGATAGAAAACATAGGCCAAAGGTTTTTTGCTACTACTCAAAATCAGTGAGATAACCTCAATTCCCATGGTTTGGTAAGCAAATTCTCTTATTAGAAGACAATCTAGGACAAAGTAAGGTAAAATATGTGGGGCCCCAGTGGTTCCATACACCCTGATGTACGAGTAGTATTTTCCTAGATACCAGTATGCTATCCCTTTCATCCCATCCCTAGCTTCACTGGATATTTTGTGCCTTGGGAAACAATAAATTACAGTATAAAGAGGGGCGAGGAAGTAGTTACAAATGTCATAAACATACCTTTTGTAATTTATGTTCCATAATTCAGAGCAATACACGTGCACATGGGGTTGGTCCTGGTCTTAGTTCCACCCGAGATCAAGGAATTGCACAGAGGAACAAATGGAATCAATTAAGTAGGATGAAATATAAAGGTAGGGATTTCTCATATCTAGAATATTTTTCATGTGGAGACGGATGTTGAAAGCCAATATATCTTCCCAATTGAACACTTATCCTATTTTAACAAAGGTATGTGCCAAGGGTAGCCAATCTGTTTGAAAGTGTATGCTTTTTTCTTCGCTATACAATCGATTCAACATTGCGATCAACCTTTTATATGGTGCTTTGAATTCCTATGTGGGGACAAGATTCTATCCCTGCTTGAGAGTCTTTTCCTCATCTACCCACTAGTGTTTCATTAATTTAGCTGGACCTTTATTAATTTGACTGAAACATTTTAAGAATGGCTCATTGAGAGCACATGCAGGTGTGGGTAAGTGGTACATCATGTTGATATTCTCAGGTCTCAGAGATGCTATTTTCCTTATGTGTTTTCTTATGATGGTTGGTGTGTTTGGGTTGAACTTCTTAAAGCACCACTGGACTGCTTCGTTGTAAAGAACTAGGGCCGACCGGGAAACCACTAGGTGAATGTCACTCTTCTGTATGTTCTGGTATATTTCAAACTCTTCGTCATCCAGTGAAAAATACCCAGTGTTGAAGATACGGTAAATTTCATCATACCTAAGACTTTGGTCTTCTCCAATGTGATGGGTGGTATCTGTTACTAGAATCTCTGCTTAGCGAGAAGAATTTTTTGGCATAGAGGTTGATTGAAAGTAGACATAGCCCTTGGATCTCCTACTATTTTGACTTGGCATGGTGAAATGTTTTCTACATCCTATATCACCCGAGTTAAAACATGAATTAATCCAAAGAAAATAATGAGGTAATTGTAAAGAGACAAGTAATTTTAGAAAAAGCGTAATACATGCGATTCAGCTGAAAATATCTTCATAGGGTATTACAGAGCTAATCAGAATGAGGTAGATTGCTTTACCAGCTTACAAAGGAAGATAGAGTGCAAAATGAGGGTTTAGGGTCATTTCATACACGTTAAATCACTCTGAATGTGTAATAAATCACCTGTGTACGAGGACCGTGTTGAGGAAAAGGTATGAGGAACCTCACATCAACATTTTCGAATATTACTTGGTTGGGTTAAGATAGTTGGGATTATCACCCTAGGTTTATAGCCTTAGTCAAAAATATTAGTTGATTCTCAAGCAATAAGTACTAGGAACCATTGTTTCTTTTCTTTAATTAAATGTTCAAAAGAAGAAAGTGAAAAATATGTGTTTTGTTTTGAATAGAATCAAGAATAGATGAAATACAAATTTGATAAGTAATATAAGGAAATACACATGCGATATCCAAAAATCAGCAAAGCATTTTTATTGATTTCATTCAAATCATAACCCTTCTTTCACACCCCTGCGAGGGTAAGGACCAAGATCAAATTTAGATATCTTTGGTGGGCACCACACAAAAGACTTTGATCACGAGAGAATACCGAGACTAGAATTCTAGATAGTCTTAGCTACGAAAGTATCATTGACTAACTCTACAAAATATTCTCTATCAGTTATGAAAACTAACTCATAATCAAATCATAATAGACAGACTGTCAAGACCAAATAATTGACCTTTCTAGAATAAGTTGTTGAAATATGCTTCTCAACCTTTAAATACTGCTACCTTCAATAAGACCCTACTATCAACAAAATGGTTAAGACTCTATGATAACTTAGAATGAATGAAAAGTAATTAATATCACAAGTATAAGAGCATACCTTTATCATAAAATCTTTCCTTGTTCTCTCTCTCTTTTGTCCCTTCTTCTGATCAATTTTTAACTTCCTCAAAAGTAGTTGTGGTAGTTTCAAACTACCTTTATTTAAGTCATAAATGACTTTTAGTTAACTAAGGAGAAATAATAAATAATAGTAATAGATAAAGGGTTAATAAATAATAACTAATAGGTGGGACCCCTATTTCCTTTTATTGTCTTTAAGTTTTCAATTTCCTCCTTGTTACTCGATATAAGGAAATAAATACACAAGGAAATATATTAGAACAACCCTCATCATGCCACCTCATCAAATATACAAATAATGAAATATATTAGAATAGCCCTTGTATCTCCCAAATATTATCCATATATATCCAATAAATAAAATGTATTTTCCAATTGCAAAAGCAAAATATTAACTGGTTCTCCAAAAATGAAAACATAATGTCATGCTTCCAAAGGAGGTCAAAACATAAGTAAACTTTCTGCCACCAGAAATAAACATGAAATATCAAAAGCCAAATTTTCTATGAGAAGCAATTTGCGTATTTTCACTGCTTACTTCATGTGTTGCCTTGTTTGTTGAGTTGGATTTCTCAGACTGTCGCTAATTGAATGTCTCGGGGTGAACCTCACTGAAAGCTCAAGATTCATCATTATCTTGTTGAGCATCGAATGTAACTGATTGGGAGGAATCACTCAATGAATTGGAATGAGTGGCAACTTTCTTACCTTTTCTTTTTTTTGGCTCAGGGGCAGTTGTTTTGAGTCTTTTGCTTGCATGATATGATTGAACATGGGATGCTATTTGAGAAATATGTTGGGAATGTTGGTTGAGTGGAGGAGGAGGTGGAAATGGGAAATATATTGTGGGCCAACCATTATGATGGACTATAGGGTGATGAACAACATATTCCCAGCCATTAATGACAATGACCTCTGGTTGCAAGGATACATGGGCTGGAACATGAACATTAGAAATGATAGGTTGAGGCTGGTAAGGAGGTCTCTCAAGCATAGTATAGGGATGTGGATGAAGCACTCCTTGGCCCACAAGATTGAAGAAACCAGCTTGAAGCAGTTAATTCAATTCTTCAAGATCAACATCAAAATGCATAGAGAATCTTAGCCTCCTATTACCTCTTTGCCAAAAATTATTCTTGGCTCTACCTTTGTTCCTACCTCTGGCATGGATTCCCCTACTAAAGAAACTCATTGCCTAAAATCAAACTTAGATAAACATATGAAACAAGAAAGACTAATCAACCATCAAATTACTTTTCCTAAAAATATTTTTAAAACATTGGCTCTTATCAGTCAACACAAAAGCATGCATGCAATCAATCCATTACTCTGCATATATTAATCACAATTAACTTGCTTGATTTCATTTCACAACTGCCATCATTTAGAACATAGATATTAAATGATACATGGGATGTGACGGGGTTTGTATTGAATGAAAAGTAACATTTATGAAAGGAAAAGAAAATGATTATTATTTTAAATAACATAAGTTCATATAACTCAACCCAAGATCAACTCTTATAATAATATCATTTTCGATTAATTGTACATGTCACCCAATCCAATTCACTATTCGTAATTGAAGTCTATCCTTGACTAATTCCCTTTTCAATTTGAAAACTTCTGCATAACAACATGGGGAAATAAAATGAATTTGGTAAAATGAGGGGCTTTATAATTTGTGAAAAGTGAAATCATGGAAGGGAAAATAAATGATCAATGTCCTTTCATACTGCAGATAATTTATCATTCCAATTCCTTTAATCATTAACTAAGATGAAAAAACTCAAGACTTCCATAATCATCTAAATGGACTCATGTAGCTCATCTATCCTTTAATTCCTTTGGAGCTAAAATTACTTCATTTATTAAAATAAATTCATAAATATCCAAGAGAATTCTACATAATAAATTCATACATGAAAATTTCATATTTGAAACCTCTTCAAAGGTTTAACAGCTCATACAGTGTCTTATTGGATGTACATTCATTCATAGAGTTTTTTTTTAAAGGAGTGGAGTGAAATCAATTAGTAAGGAAGGGTTTCACTTATTTATTTCCACATCAAACGACTCGTCAACACATCATTCCTATGTTGCAACATGTCTAATTATTCTAAAAGTTATATGTATTGATAATAAAAAAAATTGTCAAAATTCTGGGTCAGTGCGAACCAAACAGAATTTTCTTTTAAAAAGAAAATGCTTGGAATCATGCAGAGTTTCACTTAACAATAAACCAGAGCCAACATTCTAAATTGTCAGAGCAGAGTAACTCATTTGAATTCCCAGCCCAAGATAGTTATCCAACCACCGACAAGGTTCTAAAACTCAAAACTCTCGACTTACTAGAAACAAAGTGTTCTCGACCAAAATCAAAATGCAAGAAAGGTGGTATTCCTCAGGAGGAAAACAAATATAGAGTGCAATAGCTCTCATTAATTTCATGTCACCTCCAATATTGGATGGAAAAACCGAAATCCTCACCAACTTCTCCATTAAGAAACCACGTGTTACATGGTAGAAAACATCGAATTGCAACTCAGATTCCCAATTCGAACCATATACCACACTATCTACCCATTCAAAGCTGTCAAACTCGCACTTGTTGATCCATGAATTTCACTTAATACCTTTTGAGTTGCATTATCATCTATGCATTGTAATAACAAACCATCAACAAACCTTCGAAAAAAAGAGTCTCCTAAAATCATATATTTAGAGGCTTCAAGACGAAGCCTTTTTCGTTGATGACAATTCAAGTGATCTAGACACCTTTGAAATTGTAAATAATAAATGAGGTATTTGTACCAGGGATGCTCAGTGAGATCAATATTTTGACTTTCAACGTAGAACTATATTGATAACGAAGTTTCTTCATCTTTCGAAAAATCACTCGGTTCAGCATGCTGAGATAAATAAAGTGCTAGGTCACATCGCTTGATCGTTTTCAATGTCATTATTGTCAAATCTTGTTCTTGAATTTTTGTAAGCCATTGCACAAGTTTACATGAAAGATGTGTTTATGAGAGAAAAACTTAGCAATAGGCAAAGGGACTTTTACCTGCGTGTGCTTGCCAAGGATAAAGTGGAGAAATTTCTCTATAGCTTTAATAAGAGAAAAAATATGTTTTTCAATGTAAGAGTATTTGATTTCATTATTTAACAAACTTCGAATCATGTAAGATACACATTTTTTCATTATTTTGATCATCATTTTGCATGAGAATCACAAAAATTGCTTCTTCTGTCACATTTGTGTAAATAATGAAGTCTTTTTCAAAATTCGATCTCACCAAAACCGTTGCAGAACTGATTTCTCTCTTAATATTTATGAAATCCTTTTTGACATCATCTATCCAAGAAAAATATTGGTCATGTTTCAGCATATTATGAATTGGTTTAACTATCACAGCAAAATCAAGAACAAATCTTCGAATGGAATTAATAGTGCCCATAAAAGCTTGAATTTCCTTTTTGGATGTGGGGGTTGGGAGGTTTAATATTGTGGTAACCCTCTCAGGATCAATGTTGATACCCGAATCTGAAATGACATGTCTGAGAAGTTTACCTTGGGTGACACCGAAGATAGATTTTGAAGGATTCAAAGAGTTACCAAATTTTTTGCATCGCATAAAAAAATTTCTAAGATGATCAAAATGATCTGATTGGGTTTTGGAATAAAATGTTTCTGGAATAAAATGTTAAGTCATGAAGATAAATTTGAATAATATTGTTGATAAGATCGTCGAAAGCTAATTTCATAGCTCTCTAAAAAGTTACACCTGCATTAGACAAGCCAAACGAGATTCGTCCATAGGAAAAGGTGCCCCACCGGGTTGTGAATGTCGTTTTGTATTTTTCTATCCTTTGGACCTTAATTTTATTATAACCAAAAAATCCATCAAGTAAGGACATCATTTATAATCCTACAAGCTGTTGTGAAATCAACTCCATATTAGGAAGCAAAAAGTTATCTTTTACGCTTGCTCTATTTAAAGCGTGAAATTCAACACATAACCTAATATGACCTGTTTTCTTCCGAACGGGAACCAAATTTGACACCCATTCAGAGTACTTTACTAGAAAAATTATATTAGTGTTTAGAAGTTTTTCCACTTCTTTCTAATTGTGGCTTCAAGTGCAGGGTTTATGGGTCTTTGTTTCTACCTAACTGGTTTTTACCCTTCTTTAATGGGAATGGCATGTTGTATAATGCTAGGATAAAAACCACAAAGATCCTCAGAAGAACAAGCAAAAACATCATGAAGTTATTGGAATAGATCCATGAATTTCTTCTTCACTTATTCAAAACATTGGGCACCTATCTTAATGATTTTTGGAGACTCATGGGTTCCAATGTTCATGGGGATGGTGTCCCCAAATTTTATTTTAGACTCCTCTTCCTTCTTGTGTTCTTTGATACCTACATCACTTGTCGAGAATGAGCTCTCAAGAGGATTCAAGCTCTTAGGAATTTTATCATTTTCGAGAGAAATAATTTCCTTAGGATTATAACGTTCATTCTACAAGAAAGCATAAATGCCTTCATCATCTAGGAAAACTTGCCAATATTCTACGTTATCAGGAAGATGAGGTCGGTAAAGAGACATATATGAACAATCTAGTCTCTAAGGTAACAACTTCCTTGTAGGCGGGGCCGAAAAAACAACCAACTTGTAAGCCATATAATTAAGTTCTCTTTTAATATGAGTGATGTTGAAAGACAATAGATTTGAGATTAATTCCAAAACAGCTTGGGTGTACTTCTTCAGCAACGTGTTATTGGGATTATAGATTTTAGTGACTAAATTCACAACAAGTCCTAAATCACAAAAAATAGTAAGATGACCATCGACAAGATTATAAGCGTTTTCAATCCCGAACAATAAGGCTTCAAATTCAGTAACATTGTTCGTGTAAGCAAATTCTAATCTATAGGAAAAATTGTGAATCTTACCTATAGGAGAATATAATATGATTCCCACCTCATTTATTTCATTTGAACATGCACCATCAAAGTTCATATGCCACATACCATCATCGTAATCCGGTTGCTCAAGAAATATTTCATCTTCATCAACGAAGATGGAAGAGACACCCATGTCTTCCTCAATATAATTTACATTGGGTTGAGGAACTTTCTCAATGTAAGGTGAAATCCTTCCTTCCCTTAATACAATAATATTCTTTCCATTCTTTGGGATAGATAGATGTGAACCATCAAGTGATAAATAACCACCAGTTAGGGCCTGCCAATCCCTGCCCAAAATAATTGAATAGTTTCTAACAAACATATTGATTACTTGTATATTGAGAGTGGTTCTGATTTTTGGATGAGCACAAAGGACCAAAGGTACATATTTGATCTCACCTATTGTAGGTTGTTCTTTATTATTATAGGATAACATGCTCCTCTCATTTTCATTTGTACAAGAGAGGCCTAGTTCCTCCATAATAGTCTTGGACATGACACTTGGGAAAGATCCACCATCTATTAGGAAACAATGAGCTATTCTATCCATAATATTTACAGAAATATAAAAAGGGGGATTTTTATAGGGTTTCTAAAATTATTTACACCTATTCTATTTACATTTGACTCATCTCAATCAGAATTTTCAGTGAAATTAGCTATTGTGGCGCATCTGCCTTAATATTGGCCAATTGATTGAGAATATTGTATATTGATGGAGGAAAAGGAGAACACACTCCTTGACTATTTCAAGATCTGACAACCTGAGGGTTTGTATCTTGGAATGATGAGATGGGAGAATAAGTGGTTTGGGGAGGATCAAATTTGCCCTTATTAGTGTAAACTTTATTTCTAGTATTCACCACCATGACATCATCTTGCGGTGCCCAATCTAAGGCAACAATAGTTGTATTTGGCTTTTTTCCAAAGATTCAGTCTCTAGCATTCTTTTTGACTTAGCACGTGTTCTTATCATGATTTTCTTCACAAAAATTGCATGAGGCACAAGACATTATAGCCTTTGGTTGGAAAGGGTTATCATTTGAATTCCTAAAGGATCCCTGAGAAGAAGTTTCAACATGAGAGGAGGTGGAAGCAATTCCTTTTCTTTCATAAAAGATCATCTGGTTGTTCATATCTTGCATAATCTACAAAACTGCTGACATATCAATTTGTTTCACATAATCTCCTTTGGGGATACCGTTTCTTTCTAGTTGTTCCTCATATTCAAGACAAGTCTGAAGTGTAGATCCAAGATTGTCTATACCCTTCTCTTCTAGTATATGGCGATAAGAAGAGGTTAAATTATTGTAGTAGTGCATGAATGAATCTTGGTTTTGGGGGCAAATGAGTTCAAGAATTTGATTATACAACTTAGTGAAATGAAGATTGAATGATTTGATAGTTTTACTATTATTTTAAATGATATTTTTATACTCCTTCAATTGATCAACTAGGATTTTTGGTTTCCCATATGTCGATTTAAACCAGTAAACTAATTCTTCCCAAGTAGAAAGGATTTTAGGTGGTAAATAAAAAAAATATATAGTGGCCTTCCCTTCTAAGGAGTGGACAATTAAGTGCATGCAGGTATCATTATCATTTGCCCCTATGTTATGGAAAGCGTTACAAAATGCTACTAAATGTTCACGAGTAGTGATGGTGTCATTTCCTGAAAATTTGGGTAAATGATCCTTGAAATTTGGAAGAGGATTTGTAACTAGTGTGATATTCAAGGGAGAATACACATGCCATGGAGTGGTGGTATCATCTTCCTCAAAATGAAATTAACCATATGTATTTATGGTTTTATTTGGATTTCTTGTAGATTGGACTAGAATTTGATGGCTATAGATGTTTCCAATTACAAATGAAGCTAAAGTTTGTGAGGAGGAAGATCCTCCACTGCCACTACTACAATTAGAAGATGCCATTTTAAAAATGATAGGACTTGTAGATATAGATGAACTAGCAAAATTAGAAGAAGATCTACAATGCTTAATTTTCTGACTTTCCAAAACAATTTTCCTTCTCCCTATTTCAAATATAGGAAATACCTCGGGGGACATACCTCTTATTATTTGATAAGAATGAGAGCTAGAGGGCATGTTCAAATCATGTTTAATGGGGAGGTCAATTTACGGGCAGCCTTTGTAGGGATTCCCACTGCTCATGTATTCTGATATCTCTGGAAATAACTTCCCAAGAATGGTTTAGTTCAACACGAGTCCTAGTAGTCTCTAAAATAATATTGAATAGAGTCAAGTAAATACTAGTCTAGTCATCAAGACCATCACCAATATTAGGTTGTCTATTAAAAGTTACATTCATGAAAACAGTCAAGTCAAGCAAGATAATTACAAAAATGAAGAAAAACTAGTTACAAAAATAAAGTACAACTACCAGAGAAATATGGAAAATTTCCCCAGTATGGTTGCCAAATAAATGTTGAAGAAAAGGTATGAGGAACCTCACACCACCGTTTTCAAATATTACTTGGATAGGGTAAGATAGTTGGGATTATTACGCTGGGTTTATAGCCTTAGTAAAAAATATTAGTTGATTCTCAAGGAATAAGTACTATGAACCAATGTTGTTTTTCTTTAATTAAATGTGCAAAAGAAGAAAGTGAAAAATATGTGTTTTGTTTTGTATAGAATCAAGAACAAATGAAATACAAATCTGATAAGTAATACAAGGAAATACACACATGAGATCCAAAAGTCAACGAAACATTTTTATTGATTTCATTCTAAGTTATAATCATAACCCTTATTTCACACCCTGCAAGGGTAAGGACCAAGATCAAATTTAGATATCTTTAGTGGGAACCACACAAAAGACTCTGATAACAAGAGAATATCGAGACTAGAAATATGGATCAACTTAGCCATGGAAGTATCATTGACCGACTCTGCAAAATATTCTCTATCAGTAATGAAAACTAATTCATAATAAAATCATAATACACAGACTGCCAATACCAAATTATTGACCTTTCTAGAATAAGCTACTGAAAGATGCTTCTCAAACCTTAAATCTTGCTACCTTCAATAATACCCTGCTATCAACAAAATGGTTAAGACTCTATGATAACTTAGAATGAATGAAAAGTAATTAATCTCACTTATTAGGAAATATTTCCTTGTTCTCTCTCTTTTTTGTCCCTTCTTTTGATCAGTTTTTATCTTCCTCAAAAGAAGTTGTGGTAGTTTCAAACTACCTTTAGTTAAGTCATAAATGACTTTTAGTTAACTAAGGAAAGATAATAAATAATAGTAATAGATAAAGGGTTAATAAATAATAACTAATAGGTGGGACCCCTATTTCCTTTTATGGTCTTTAAGTTTTCGATTTCCTCCTTGTTACTCCATATTCATCCAAATAATTAAATCATGCCACCTCATCAAATATACACATACAGAAATCAATTATAACAACCCTTGTATCTCCCAAATAGTATCCATATATATCCAATAAAGAAAATGTATTTTCCATTTGCAAAAGAAAAATATTAACTCGTTGTCCAAAAATGAAAATATAGTGTCATGATGACCAAAGGAGGTCAAAACATAAGTAAGTTGTCCAACACCAGAAATAAACATGAAATATCAAAATCCATATATGCTATGACAAGCAGTTTGTTTATTTTCACTTCTTACTTCATGTGCTTCCTTGCTTGTTGAGTTGGCCTTCTCAGACTGTGGTTGATTGGATGACTCAGGGTGAACCTCACTGAAGGATCGGGAGTGTTCATTATCTTTATGAGCATGGGATGTAACTGATTGGGAGGAATCACTAGATGACTTAGAATGAGTGGCAACTTTCTTACCTTTCCTTGTGTTTGTCTCAAGGGGAACTATTTTGAGTCTTTTGCTTGCATGAGATGTTATTTGAGAAATCTGTTGGGTATGTTGGTTGAGTGGAGGAGGAGGTGGAAATGGTAAATATACTGTGGGATAGCCATTATGATGGACTGCGGGGTGATGAACAACATCTTACTAGCCATTAATGAAGGGGATCTCTAGTTGCAGAGATACATGGGTTGGAACATGAACATTAGAAATGTTAGATTGAGGTTGTTAAGGAGGTCTCTTGGGACTAGTATAGGGATGTGGATGAATCACTCCTTGGCCCACAATATTGAAGAAACCATCTTGAAGCAATTGATTCAATTCTTCAGGATCAACATCAAAATGTATAGAGAATCTTGGCCTCCTGTTACCTCTTTGCCAAAAATTATTCATGCCTCTACCTTTGTTTTTTCCTCTGACATGTATTCCCCTACTAAAGAAACTCATTGCCTAATATCAAACTTAGATAAACATATGAAACAAGAAATACTAATCAACCATCAAATTATTTTCCTAAAGATAATTTTAAAACATTAGATCTTATCAGCCAACACACAAGCATGCATGAAATCAATCCATTACTCTGTATATATTAATCACAATTAACTTGCCTGATTTCATTTCACAACTGTCATCAATTAGAACGGGGATATGAAATGATACATGGGATGTGACAGGGTTTGTATTGAATGAAAAGTGACCTTTATGAAATGGAAACAAAATGATTGTTGTTCTAAATAAAATCAGTTCATATAACTCAACACAAGATCAACTCTTATAATCATATCATTTTCGATTAATTGTACATGTCACCCAATCCAATTCATTGTTTGTATTTTAAGTCTATCCTTGACTAATTCAGTTTTTAATTTGAAAACTTCTGCATAACAAAACACAAGGAAATAAAATGAATTTTGGAAAATGAGGGGCTTTATAATTTGTGAAAAGTGGAATCATGGAAGGGAAAAAAAATGATCAATGTCCTTTCATACTACATATAATTTACCATTCCAATTCCTTTAATCATTAACTAAGATGAACAAACTCAATACTTCCATAATTATCCAAATGGAATCATGTAGCTCATATATCCTTTAATTCCTTTGGAGATAAACTTACTTCATTTATTAAAATAAATTAATAAATATCCAAGAGAATTCCAGATTTGAAACCTCTTCAAAGGTTTATCAGCTCATACATTGTCTTATTGGATGTACATTCATTCACAGAGTTTTTTTTTTATAAAAAAAGGAGTGAAGTCAAATCAATTTGTAAGGAAGGGTTTAAATTATTTATTTCCACATAAAAGTGCTCGTTAACTCGTCATTCACGTGTTTTCTTTTGTAAATTAGTATTTGTATTAGAGCCTTCTTTAAAAAATTACAAACTGTCTATGGAGCCTAGACATGCATGGTAGCAGTGCCTATCTAGGAAACCACTGTTTCCACGTGTCCAAAAATTAGAGTGCCACTTGTCCGAAAAAAGCCAGAGTGAAACATGCAAAAAAATATGATGCCACACAGGGAGAAGTTCTAAAAGATAAACTAAACAGACCAGGATTCTTTGAGTTATCCATCTAGATAGAGACATAAACGAAAAACCTGAAACAGGAAAACTAAAAACCTAGACCTAGCCTTAGCCCTGCGAAGTCCTGAGTCTTCTTCAATTTGCCTCTGTCCTGATCCATGATTGCTTACCAGAGGTCCTATAGAAAGGACATCATAATGTCCACTCAGTTCCAACATTCATCATCCTTCTTTTGCATTTCAAGAAGTGTAGACTTGACTTCATCCTGACCCCTATTGAGGTCGCGCAGTGAATCCATGCTCGCTTCTCGATCAACGCACTTGTTTCAGGTGGATCGGAGTGGGGGGAAGGCAGTGAGTCAAAATATGAGGATGGAAGGGGCGAGGGAGCGGAGGAAGCGACACCACGGTGGCAAGAGGGAGAGGGTGGAGGGGGTGGGTGATGAGGAGGGGAGGGGGGTGGAGGTGCATAGCCCATTGAATTTCTAAGGGTGTCAATCAATTCTATTCGGCAGTCTTATGGGTTCGAGAGCGGGGAGAGGTCTGGGGTGGCCTCACGAAGAGTTTTTGCGAGTGTGGGAGCTATGATAGGAGCCAAGATGGGGATAGCTTCACTTTTAGGTGGAGGGTCAGAATTCAACACCTCCCTTCCCCTGGCTACATACCAGGATGCCCCTCTCTTAGATTTTCCTCGTAGATGGGGCATGACGATGGTTTTTGCCGACCTAGGAAGGATAATATGGAGGAGAAGTAGAGGGATGAGGTGCAAGGTTGAGGTCTGTGTAGCTGAGTGTAGAACGCTCCAGGAGGGATGGAGTAGAATTGGAACCATCGAATGCTGGTGAAAGAAATGGCAAAGAAACAAATGAGGAAAATAATGCCCAAGCTCGGCTTTAGGGGTGCCATTGTTGAGAAGAGGATGTGACTGTTGAGGCAAACTGCACGGTGCCATGAAATTTCCCATGCTGTGGAGATTCCAAATCATGCGGTAGGATGGCCACAAGTGTGGTCTAGAGGGTGACGACGGTTGCATTAAATCCATGAGGTGATGGTATCGGGGGGGCAGATCTGATCAGGCGCCAAATGGTTGGTCGTTTGGCCAAATGGCCTCCCCATGTACTACCCACATTTTATGCCAAGTAGCACCCCATTTGGGGACTCATCATTCATGTGTTGCAACATGTCTAATTATTCTAAAAATTATATGTATTGACAATGAAAAATTATGTCGAAATTTTGGGTGAGTGTGAGCCAAACATACTTTTCTTTTAAAAAGAGCATGAACTACGTCAAGTCAAAAGCAGGTTCCAAACTCATTCTCATATCTACTCCAAACTAGAATATATCTATACATCAACAATATGCCTTAACATCTGCTCAAAAACTCCTTTCTGAAACCATATATAAGAGTAGTCAAAGCAATAATTATGGGTGGGTGCAAACCTTATGTCCTTAAAAAAAAACAAATAAAATGTAAAAGCCATGAAAAATAATGTTGGGGTTATAATCCATGAAAACCCATATGAGAAAAAACCATAATGAACTAAACACATGTGAAACTCATTCTCATGTCCATTTATGAATTTGAGTCAAAACTAGACTATGTTCCTATGCCTTCCACGCAATCTCAGATTATATATCTTAATATTTATACCCAGAACGATCACCAAAATTCGAAAGAATTTCATTTGTTTACCACCATAAAGAACTCAACTTGCATATCCATTTAGATACCATGAGTGACCATTCACAATTTTATTTCATATCCAAATACAATAAAGAGTCACACTTTTACACACACATAGGATGCAACCAAATTAGAGACAACATTTTAAATTATCATAGCAGACTAACTCATTTGATGCCAGAAGAGTAAAAAATTCCCATACCTGTCAAAGTTGCCTATATAGTCACAAGAAGATCAACCCATGATCATTATCCAACCACCAACAAGGTTCCAAAACTCAAAACCCTTGACTTACTAGCAACAAAATGCTCTCGACCAAAATAAAAATGAAAGAAAGGTGGTATTCCTCGGTATTAAAACCAATAGAGGGTGCAATAAATCATTAATTTCATGTCGCCTCCAATATTGGATGGAAAAACCCAAAACCTCGCCAACTTCTCCATTAAGAAACCATGTGTTACACGGTGGAAAATATTGAATGCCAACTCGGATTCCCAATTTTAACCATGTACCACACTATCTATGCATTCAAAGATTCCAAACTTGCACTTATTTCATATAAAAAAAAACATATTCCATATTCACAAATCCAAGTAAAGTGTTGAACCTTTTAACAAATTCCACCAACGATCATAACCAAATAACATTGTCATATGAAAACTTTATCATATATGAAAGTCATCCATACTCTATGCCAATGCTTGTATAACATCATATTTTGAGTTGAGACCATAGAGCATATGATATATGTGCATAAGTAAAGCTTAACACCCTTTTTGACACGTTTTAAAACTGAATTCAATAGCAAGGTTTGAACCTTTGTAAACCAAATTAGCATAACACTTATGCATATGTATTTTTCTTTCCTTCTTTTAAACATAGCGACAATCTACTTGGTGTAATGTAAGTATAAGGAGAATCGCAAACCGCTTTCCAGAAACCATTCATGCATGTGTAATAGAACAAAATACCAAGCTGTAATCATGCCATTTGTTTGTGAGTTGCAATTTTGGAAGGAAATGAAACCAATTTAATATACTTTCTCTTTAAGGGGCCCCACCTATTAGTTATATATAATAATAATAAAATTAATGTAGTGCATTGCAATTCTTTTCATGCAGGGTCTAGTTGCACTTTTTTTGCATCAACAACTAGTGACTCCACAGGAAAGTCTACTTGCAGTAGATTAGAACCCATGATCTTTGATTTTGATGAAGCAAATAGGGGTGGACAATGGGTAACTGATGATATCCCGAGAAGTAATAGAAGTAGATAAATACTCTTGAGCATGTAATATTATACAATAGGGGGAATAAAAATGGGATTTAAAATGATATATGTAATGGGAATTCGTGGAGAAATTCATGGAAAGTGGAATGGATGAGGGGGTTTGGTCCTGTTGGTATAACAAACATAGATACAGTAAGTATCACTTGGGTAGATATCTTTCACTGAAGATAAAAAAATGTATAATATGCTCTTATTTGAAAACAATATGGAGGGTAGAAAGGTAAAGGAGAAAAGGGAGGAGGCATGACCATCAAGCCTCTAGCAAAGTATATAACTGACAGTATAGGTAACTATTTAAATCAACATTTTAAAATGAAAAGAAAATCATTTTATCTTTGTTGTGTGTTTAGTTTCAAAATTGAATAATAATATTTGCAAATAATGATCTATCTAGTTAATTGATTGATCCAGTTGACTCTGTCTCAACAAACAAATTTCAAACTAGAAAATACAAGCAGAAAAAAAAAACTCGTGCCCAAAAATGTAAGCAAAATCAAGTATGTACAAAAAGGACAAGTATATACAAAATCATTGCATCTTCAATCAATAATTAATATGGTTCAACATAGTGCTTAAGATGTGGACCATTTGTAGTGTAAGAGAATAATCGTTCATCCATGTCCTTTAATAAATATGATTTATTTCCAAGGACAAAGAAAATTCTTAATGGACTTAACAAAAGTTTCTGAAATTTGGAATGTCTTCCTTTCTCAGGATGAGTAGAATCCCATATCAACACTTTATCGTCAATCTTGAAATCAACATACTTAGCCTTTTTATTAAAATATTTCTTTACAGTTTGTTGCCTTTTATTTAAATTTTCTAGAGTGTGGTTCCTCTATTCCTCTAAATCAAGAAAGGCATTCATTCTTTGAGATATGCTAGTAGAATTTAATTCTTCAGCCTGAAGTGATAATCCAATATAAGTGAGTTATAATTACATAGGCATGATGGCCTCTTGACCATATAGCAGTTGAAATGAGGTATGGCATGTGATGGACTTAGCAGTGGTTCGATCCGTCCATAATGCATAAGTGAGAAGAGTATGCCACTGACGAGGCTTATCATCTATAATATTTTTCAAGATCTTGATCATATTCTTCTTGGTTGACTCCGCCTGCCCATTTCCTTGAGGATAATAGGCATATAAAGTGAAGTGATTGACACCAAACTTACTAAGGAACTGAGTAATCTTTGTAGAAATAAAAGTTGGTCCATTATCTAAAATAATTTTCAGGGAAGACCAAATCGAGAAAAGATATTAAACTCCAAGAAAGGATAACATGTTCATATTGTTCATGTTTGAGAGGTATAGCTCCAACCCACTTCATAAAATAGTATGTTTCCATTAATATAAAAACAAGACCTACAGAAGATGGCAGGTTTATAGGACTGATGAAATCTAAACCCCATTTTGAAAAGGGAAAATCGGGGAGGATATGTTTTAAAGGAATGGCAGAGAAATGTTCCCTACTAGCGACCTTATGACATTTATCACAGGCCCTTGTAAATTTGTAAGAATCTCTAAAAAAAATAGCCAGTGATAACCAGTCCTTAGGATTTTGAAAGCAATGGCTTTTGCAGCAAAATAACCACCAATATGAACAAAATATGTTGTTGATCCATGAATTTCACTTAATACCTTTTGAACTATATTATCATCTATGCATCATAACAACAAACCATCAACAAACATTCTAAATAAAGAGTCTCCTAAAATCATATATTTAGAGGCTTCAAGACGGAGCCTCCTTCGTTGATGAGAATTCAAGTGATCTGGACACCTTTGAAATTGTAAATAATAAATGAGGTATGTGTACCATGGATGCTCAACGAGATCAATGTTATGATTTTAAACGTAAAACAACACTGACAATGAAGTTTCTTCATATTCAGAAAATTCACTTGGTTCAACATGTTGAGATAAATAAAGTGTTAGGTCACATCCCTTGATCATTTTTGATCTCATGATTTTCAAATCATGTTCTTGAATTTTTGCAAGCCATTGCACAAGTTTACCTGAAATATGCATTTGTGAGAGAAAAAACTTAACAATAGGCAAAGGGACTTGTACCTGCATGTGCTTGCCAAGGATAAAGTGGCGAAATTTCTCTATAGATTTAACAAGAGAAACCATATGTTTTTCAATGTAAGAGTATTTGATTTCATTATCTTACAAAGTCTGACTCATGTAAGCTACATGTTTTTCATTATTTTGATCATCATTTTTCTTAATAATCGCAGAAATTTCTTCTTCTATCGCATTTTTCTAAATAATAAAGTATTTTTCAAAATCCAGTCTTGCCAAAACCGATGCAGAACTAATTGCTCTCTTAATCTTTACGAAATCCTTTTTGACACCATCTATCGAAGAAAAATATTAGTCCTATTTCAACATATTATGCATTGGTTTAACTATCACAACAAAATTAGGAAAAAATCTTTGAACGAAATTAATTGTGCCCATAAAATCTTGAATTTCCTTTTTGGATGTGGGGGCAGTAATGTTTAATATTGCGGTAACCCTCTCAGGATCAATGTTGATACCCAAATCTGAAACAATATGTCTGAGAAGTTTACCTTAGGTGACACTGAAGATAGAATTTGAAGGATTCAAAGAGATACCAAATTTTCTGCATCGCATAATTTTTTTCCTAATATGATCAAAATGATCTGATCAGGTCTTGGAATAAACTGTTAAGTCATCGAGATAAATTTTAATTATCTTATCTAAGATCATCGAAAGCTAATTGCATATCTCTTTGAAAAGTGGCACATGCATTAGATAAGAAAAATGAAATTCATTCCTAGGCACAGGTGCTCCAATGGGTTTTGAATGTGGTTTTGTATTTGTCTATCCTTTTGACCTTAATTTGATTATAACCAGAAAACCCGTCAAGTAAGGACATCATTTCTGATCGTGCAACTTGTAAAATCAACTCCATATTAGGAAGCAAAAATTTATCATTTACGCTTGCTCTATTTAAAGAGTGAAAGTCAACACATAGCCTAATATGACCTGTTTTATTTTGAACGGGAACCAAATTTGACACCCATTCAAAGTACTTGACTGGAAAAATTATATTATCGTTTAGAAAAAAATTCCACTTCTTTTTCTATTGTGGCTTCAAGTGCAGGGTTTATAGGTCTTTGTTTATGCCTAACTAGTTTTTTCCCTTTCTTAATGGGAATGACATGTTGTACAATGTTAGGATCAAAACCACGAAGATACTCATAAAAACAAGTAAAAACATCATGAAATTCTTGGAATAGATCCATGAATTTATTCTTCTCTTCTTCAGAACATTGGTGCTAGTGGGAAATAGCCCCCCTTTAACTACACCAGGGTTCAGAATGTATGCAGAGAAAATAACCCTCTAAAATCTAATTAATTCTCTATAATATCAAAAACATACCAAAACTAATATAAAGAAAGCAAAGAGAAATGAGATCGGGTAACTAAACCTCTAATCCCACATCTGGTGATGATCTCCTCGCGCTTGGAAGTTCCACCGACTACATGCCTCCTCCCAACGCTGACCTGCATCCAAAGATTGACAAACATAGAATGAAAAGCATGTTATTCCATATATAAGTTAGGTTTAGATGTTAGAATGTCAAGCATAAACCAATAAAAGTATTCAAGACACCATCATTTGTGACAGGAAAATGTAATTATTTTATTCATAACATGAAGATTATACCTTTACAATCTAAGTCAGCTACCGTTCCACGAACCTGGTCCGGGATCCTATTCACCATGCTCCAAGTGCACCTTGTATGAACTTCTCCTCTCAACCTTCTGATCTCTTATATGGAAGGGAATGGGTTAAATGGAGGGAGAAGGGGCTAATGAGGGTATGTTGAGGCAATTTCTCACAAAAGGAAGCAATATCTTGGGCAAGGAGAGGAAGTGAAATCGGGTAGTGTTTCATTGTTCTTATTCTTATCTATGAAATGAGACCCCAACACATCCTTTTATATGCCAAAAGGATGGTTACTCGGTTGGGTGATGGGCTATAGCAGCTGGATTAGTTGGGAAACCTCCAATAGCCAATCAATTTCAATGAATTCCTTGCAACTTTTGCAAGTATACGCGGGTTGTAATGGTGCAACATTCATATGTATGTGAGTTGTAGTGGTGCAAAAAGTGTATGTACATGGGAAATAATGGTGTAGGGCGCATACATCTTCTAAAAATTGGTTTTTTAAGAAGAGTTTCTCAGCAGTGCTTCGGAAAAATATGCAAGTAAGAGGGCCAAGGCCATGTATGCATGTGTAGATAAATTTAGGACTATAACATATGCCCCCTAATGTGTGAGGTCAAAAGAGAAACTAATGGCTGAAATACATTACAATATGTTCACCAATGTATGAGATCGAGTGAACCCGGGACTAGAGTTCGGGAGGTGCCATCTGCAAAACAAAATTGTCTCTCTGAGGTAGGCATACCCATGCTCGGGATGAAATAAATCATGGCTTTCAATAAAATACACTACGGATCTATGTCATATAACTATATAAAGTGTAGTTGTGAGCAATACACAATTGATATACATCTCAAAATTAGTCGAAGATATACAAGTAGAGTATCCATCTTCAAGAATCCAGTGATGCCCAATGGCTGGAGATGAGGCCTTCATATCTCGAGCAACAACTTCAAGATATTCAAAACTCAGGTAGGAGTACAATGGGAGTTCATAAATCACTACCATGAGGTCTTTGACGGCTCATCGAAAAATACATGAGGATCTCGATGATCAGGAAGAGAACTTCATTGAGTTTGAGTCAGGACTTGATTGGACTCTCGGGGTGGCCGACTGATGAGGTCAAGATAAAAACTAAAGAAAGGCCGACTCAGGTTGGGTGAAAATTCCATTGGACAAAAGCACGAAACATGATCAGACTC
>JASDQU010012827.1:51034-65716 GCA_032191745.1 Picea mariana
TATGGATCACATTTTTTGCAAATCTATGTACATGTGTATGTGTGTGCTTCTCTTTATATGTGTGTGCAATATGCCAATCTAATACTTGATTAGCTAGAGTATCTTTAATATGATTAAATCTCCTAGGAACATGGATATACGTAATGTAATCAAAATAATGTTCTAAGAGATGTACCCTAAGGAAACATTAGTGAAAAGTAGGATCATATACACGGTAAACTCCATTTAACTTGGACACAACCAATTGAGCATCTAGGTAGACTCGGAGGTGTGAAATTCCATGTGACAAGGTGTCACAAAGAAACTCTATCACTAAATTGTACTCGACGACGTTGTTTGTAGTGACACCTAGAAAAATACCTCTGGAAGATAGAAACTAGCCTCTAGGTGTGAAAATCACCCAAGATGCAGAATCAAGCCTCCGAGTGTGTCCGCTAGAACCGTCCGCGAACCCAAAATGCACCTCTGATTCACTTGACATCTTCCACGGTGAAAAAGAAGACATAAATAACTACACGTCCACAAAACAAAAATACAAAAAACTGTATAAGAACTATACATATGTACAAGAAGTCACCCAGGTGACTAACCTAAGAGTAATACTTCTTGAGGTAGAGACCATTTCTAATCTCTTCCAAGGCATTTCCTTCAAATTCAACCAGAGGGTAAGTTGCCTTATTTAAGACGTCCTTCACAATGAACAGTCTGAGCCACATGGTTTTGAACTTGCATGCCCCCAGGGGATCTTTGTGTTGATCATAGACCAGGACAAGATCTCCTTTGGAGAAAATCAGAGGATGAATGGACCAATCGTACTGACACTTGACTCATTTCTTATGAGCCTCATTGGTCGAGGCTGCATCACGATGTTGCTCGAGATATAGTAGGTGTTCCTCAAGCGGTGAAGTGTCCGAAAATAATTCCACTGCCAACTTTAGAGAAGGGATCTGACACTCAATAGGTAAGACTTCTTACAGCTTGTATACAAGTTGAAGAGGTGAGAAACTAGTGGCATTCTTCACTGACGTTCGGTAGGCCCACAACGCTGAGTACAACATCAAATTCCAATTCAACTTGGAAGAATTGATCGTACACTGTAGAATAGTCTTGAGGGACTTATTCACAACTTCAACCTGCCCATTCACTTGTGGGTAATAAGGTGACGAATGCTCTTGCCTCAACCCAAGATTTGATGTTAACTCGGTCATGATTTTGTTTTGGAAGTGACTGCCATGGTCAATGAAAATCTCCTTCAGGATGTCGAACCCATTGATACTGAGAGGGGGGTAATATGTATCAAGTACAATTTAAAAAAAGTTTCAACTTATACCTCAACCATATTGTATATTCAATTATATCCAATGAGCAATGAACAATAGTAGAAGAGTTACACCAATACACCACAATACAACATGCACAATATATGAGAAATAATCAATAGTTGTTGTTCAAAGGAAGTAATGACTTCCAAGGGAAGCTACAGCTTCCAAATATAAATGGAGAGATAAACATCCAAAAGAAATATACAATCCTCCAATATAAAGAGAGGGTTGACCTCTCCATCCTTGCCCGTTCCTTCCACCCAAGAATACATGAGAGATAATAAAACTTTGCATTAAATTATCACCATCAACCAACCATCACATAGAACCTGATAATACTTCTTGAGACTTCTTAAAATTCTGCAATTTTTCACTTCCTAGAAAAATCTGATCCTATATATAATATTGCTCAATGTATTCTCTAAAACTCCTCCAATTTTTACTCCTTGAATCCTCCCAGAAAAGGAGTTATAGAGAAAATGGTAAACCTTATTCAATTCTGGTTTATTTAGGAGAGAGAACTTGTACAGAATGCCCCATGCTCAATATTTAACATCATATTCTGAAATTCGTACACATGAAACTATAGCCTATACTATTACCAATGTAATTAGTCTCACTTCATTTGTATTCTCTATGAAGACGTTATGACTGTTTTACCCGGAACACATGTTTATGACTAGCTTTTGGACTAGTCAAAAACCTTATCTTCCACGAAGCGTATCTCCAAAATTATAGAAAATAAAGAGCTGAAATTTTTACCACTGATACCTAGATATTTCTTCTCAATATCCTCCAAATTTCACCATTTGAATCGTTCTAGAAACAAGATAATATAAAAAATGGTAAGATGAACTATAAATAACATACCTTAGAACACATCACCAAAAGACTTCATCCTCCTTTGAAATTCAACCTTCTTTACTTCAGAGTTCCTCTAAAATTTGACTTATATATCCTTGTTCATTAACAAAATTGTGTGTGTTGAAAAATGAATGTATAATGAGATGTATTTATACCCTTTATGTCACTTCATTTTAACATTAGGGCCGACATGTAGTTTTTTCTTCAATTCACATTGTCATCTTCAAAAATTCATTTCTCCTCAATCGTGAGGATCCACATGATGTGCCACATACCACCGAAAGTGGCATGAATTATACTATCCATCCATGGGTGTTGTATCTACATGTGTAATTTCCTTCATGTCTATCTACTTCGATCAATTGTGGAGTCTAAATCCAATGGCTAGGGTTGACATCAATCACTACAACCAATGACTAGGGTTGACATCAATGACAACAACCAATCTTCCAACAATCTCTCCCTTTGTCATTGATGGAAACTCTCATTCTCCCCCTATCCTCATTCTCCTAGTTTCTCTCCCCCTTTGACATCAATGGAAAAGGGTGGGGATGCTCCCCCTGATTTTAATGGAAAAATGTAACTCTCTTCTTTGGGGCTGCTCCCCCTGAACATATAGAACAATAACACTTCATTTTTATGGTCTATTTCTTCCTTGGATATTTTTCGTGGATCTAGGATGTATACATTACTTGGTATTCTTGATGCAATTGCAACCAATCTTCCTGAACCTTCTTCATTGATTTTGCATCTTTGTGAGTCAAACCTGAGAGTATATCCTTGATCACACATTTTACTAACACTGAGTAGATTATGCTTCAAGTCTTCAACCATTAGGACATTATTTTCTTTTACTTTTTTTCTTCCAAGCTCTACTACACCTTTTCCAAGTATTTTGGAAGACGAGTCATCTCCAAATTCAACATTGCCACCCTTTCTCTTCAAGCTGATGAATTTGTCTTGATCCTCAATCACATGTGAAGAAAATCCACTGTCTATGTACCATTCATCTTCTTCTTTACATTCTTTAGTGGTCAATGATATTCGACAATATTTATTGTTTGGAATCTCTTTCCTTCTCCATATTGTGGTTGGCATAGGAGCATCTTCATTCATATATCTGCAATCTCGTGCTTTTTGACCAGGATAATTACATTTGTAGCATATAATATTTTTTTCCATCAATGGGGAAAATTAATTATAACTTATGTTGACAAATCCACGATTATTTCCATATCTTCTATTTACACCATTCATGTTTCTTTCCTAGTTGTTCCTTTTATTGATTCTGCAATTAATTGTCTATGTCGAAAATTTTTGCAAGTATAACAATGACCAAGAAATAAATTTTGATACCTGGGAGTAAGTGACCTTCTTTGTGATGTACTCCATATGGGTTCATGATCTACTCTTCTGTAGTTTCCTTCATACTTCTTGAAGATTCTTTGATTCCTGAAGGTAGGAGGTCTTCTTGGATATTCATCTCTTTTGTAAGCATTCCTTCTTTCTAGTATCCTAGTCCACTTCTCATCAATTGTCTGTGTAGATATTTCTTCAACCTTCTTGTTGGTATTTCCATCTTCTTTGTATGAAGTTTCACCCATGCATCTAAGATGTGTTAAGTATTTTGGCACTTAAGAGTTTCTTAAGCTCTTCCTCAATGAGACAACTTCTTGTTCAATTTTCTCACGATCTTATTCTTTCTTCATCATTTGGACATTCCTTACTTCTCATATTCTTCTTTCTACTTCGAATATAGTTTTCAAGGAAATAGTTTCTTCTCTTAGTTTCTCAAAGTCTTCTAATTGTTTCTTCAAGATTTCAATTTTCTTTTCACAACTACCCAATTCACTTCTTAGTTTTTTATGCGTGTTTTTGAGCTTGCTATTTTCAATCTCAACATGCTTCAATTTTTTAAGATTCTCATCTTCTTGTTGAATCATTTTTGCTTCATGATTTTCTTCTTCTTCATTGGAATTTTCTTCTTCAATATCATCTCTTTCAATCCTTGGATAAGGACATTCAAATTCAATGTGTTCTACTCCTTCACAATTAAAGCAAAAGAATTCACCTCTATTGGCTTCTTTGAAATCTAAGATGTTGTAATTTGCTTCAACTTCTTATTCTTATTATACTTCATCCCTTGCACAAAGGTCTTGTATCTTGTCCCAAAGATCTTTTTCTAATGCACATGATCCCACCTTGGATTTCACTGAATCTGTCAATCTATCCAGGATGGTATCTATTGCCAATTCGTTGTTCCTTCTTGCTTCCTTCTGAGCTTCAATCTTTGGTTTCTTCAAAGCCTTGTATCCTAAAGAAAATGAGAACCAAACATCTTCCCCAAGAGATTTCAGGTAAGTTTCCATTCTATTACTCCAGTATTCAAAATTTCTTCCATCAAATGGTGGAATCCCATTTGGAATGTCGGCTTCCATTTCTGCTTAGGATCTTCCTTCCAGTGGTTAAATTGTATTGAAGGTAACCTGCTCTGATACCAGTTGTTGATACTGAGAGGGGGCTGAATCAGTATCAAGTACAATTTAAAAACTTTTTCAACTTATACTTAAACCATATTGTATATTCAATTATATCCAATGAGCAATGAACAATAGTAGAAGAGTTACACCAATACACCACAATACACCATGTGCAATATATGAGAAATAATTAATAGTTATTGTTCAAGGGAAGTAATGACTTCCAAGGGAAGCTACAACTTCCAAATATAAACAGAGATATAAACATACAAAATGAATATACAATCCTCCAATATAAAGAGAGGGTTGACCTCTCCATCCTTGCTTGTTCCTTCCACCCAAGCATATATGAGAGATAATAAAACTTTACATTAAATTATCACCATCAACCAACCATCACATAGAACCTGATAATACTTCTTGAGACTTCTTCAACTTCTGCAATTCTTCACTTCTTGGAATACTCTGATCCTATAGATAATATTACTCAATTTATTCTTTGAAACTCCTCCAAGTTTCACTCCTTGAATCCTCCCAAAAAAGGTGTTATAGAGAAAATGGTAGACCTTATTCAATTCTGGTTTATTTAGGAGAGAGAACTTGTACGGAATGCCCCATGCTCAATATTTAACATCAGATACTGAAGTTTGTACACATGAAACTACAACCCATACTCTTTCCAATGAAATTGGTCTCACTTCATTTATATTCTCTATGAAGACGTTATGATTTTTTTACCCGGAACACTTGTTTATGACTAGCTTCAGGACTAGTCAAAAACCCTACCTTCCACAGAGTGTATCTCCAAAATTATAGCGAATAAAGAGATGAAATTTTTACCACAAGTACCTAGATATGCCTTCTCAATATCCTATGAATTTCACCATCTGAATCGTTCTAGAAACAAAGTTATATCGAAAATGGTAAGATAACCTATAAATAACATACCTTAGAACACATCACCAAAAGACTTCATCCTCCCTTGAAATTCGGCCTTCTTTACTTCAGATTTCCTCTGAAATTCGACTTATATCTCCTTTTTCATTAACAAACTTGTGTGTGTTGAAAAATGAATGTATAATGAGATGTATTTATACCTTTTATGTCACTTCATTTTAACATTAGGGCCAACATGTAGTTTTTTCTTCAATTCACATTGTCATCTTCAAAAATTCATTTCTCCTCAATCGTGAGGATCCATGTCATGTGCCACATACCACCGAAAGTGGCATGACTTATATTATCCATCCATGGGTGTTGTATCTGCATGTGTAATTTTCTTCATGTCTATCTACTTCGATCAACTGTGGGGTCCAAAAGCCAATGGATATGGTTGACATCAATCACTACAACCAATGGCTAGGGTTGACATCAATGAAAACAACCAATCTTCCAACAATTTGCTACTATCTGGTTAAAAATGGAAAAAGTTGTTGTTTTTCCATCATTGTTAAATGTTGTCATAACCTCGAACCACTTCATGAAGTAGTCTACTGCTATGATGATATAACGATGCCCCCTGGCTGAGGCCGGGTGACATGTAGTGAAATCAATCACCCACTTGGTGAAAGGAACAACAACAATGACATGAAACATAGGATCAGGATGTGCCCTCATCTTCCGAGAGAAGATCTGGCATGGGTGGAACTTCTTGACCGCCTCAACACAATCCTTGATTAACGTAGGCCAGAAGTAACCAGCACGTAGAATCTTTTGGGTTGTTTCCAACCCAGAAAAATGACCACGACATGCTCCAGTGTGGCAGTCGTTCAGAACGAGATTTGCTTCTTCATGGAAAAGGCACCGACGAAGAATGAAATTTACACCTCTACGATACAAAGCGTCATCAAGTTCGAGATAGTTTCGTTCCTGATGGCGAATTCGTCGATGCTCATCATGGGAAGAAGAAGTGGGGTACTTCAAATTCTGGAGATAGACTAGTATATCTCCATACCAGGGGTCCGAAGACGCGATTAGAAAAATATCTCCTTTGATAGGTGATTCTTTGGGCGTGATATCACTAGACTCGACCGAAAGTGACAAAATAAGTTCGACAAAGACCAACAAATTTTTGGATTTTGTGGAAACAAAATCCAAGTCGAACTCCTGGAGGATTAGAATCCATCTACTGATTTTTCCACCAATGACTCGTTGTGTTAACACATATTGGAAAGGGTTCACAATAGAAATGCTGGTGGTCTTTCGAAGAAAAATGTAATGATGGAACCGCTAGACAACATGCACTTCTTCCAAAGCAAGCTTCTCAACATGAGAATAGTTGAGTTCTAGCCCAACCAGGACTCAGCTAAGGTAATAAATAATGTGCTCCTCGAGAAGATCATCCTCTTGTACCAAGACCATTCCAATGGTCGTCTCTACCGCAGCCAAATACAACAACAAATATTTGTTATAATTAAAGGGTCAGATTAGAGGGGCAAACGTAAGGGCACATTTCAATGTTTCAAAAGAGTGTTGAGAAGCTTCATCCCAACAGAATTGGACTCCCTTTTTCAACAGACACATAATCCCTTTACTGATCTCAGCGTAATTTATGAAAACACACCGAAGAAAGTTCACTTTCCCCTGTAAGCTATGAAGTTGGGGTATTGTGCACGGGGGAGGCAGTTGAACTATCGCCTCAAACTTGAGAGGATCGACCATGATCCATGTTGTCAAAACAATGAAACCTAAGAGATGACTTGACGTCATGTAGAAACTTCATTTGTTGGGATTCAAGAGAATCAGATAGTAGCGACATTGTTCAAAGATTAGTCAGAGGTGTGCAGGATGATCAGATCTCTTGCGAGAGCGTGATGCTAGATCATCAACATATGCCTCGACTATATTTCTAGGGTTGTGAAAAGAAAACAACATAGCCCATTGAAAAGTGGCTCCAACATTCTTTATGCCAAAAGGCTTCTTACGATACGCAAACATGCTGCAAAGACAGATAAAATTTGTTTTATGTTGGTCTTTGGGTTTGATCTGAATCTAGTTATATCCCGAAAAACCATCCATGAATGAAAAGACCTCACAGCCAACACATTCATCGACAATCTGATCGATGAAAGGGGTGGGAAAATTATCTTTCAGACAGGCCTTTTTCAAGTCACGGAATTTCATGCACACACGAATCATACTATGCTTATTGTTAACTGGAATGAGGCTGGGCACCCATTCCTTCAGGTGCATGGGGTAGATAAAATCGACTTTAAGCAGTTTATCTACTTCAGCCTTAATTGTTTCCGCTTTTCAAGGATTAACCAAATGAAGCTTATGTTGGGCCGGCTTGGCATCAGGATAAGTCGCTAGTTCATGTTCGAAGATTCTTGGATCTATGCCTAGCATTTCCTTGTAAGACTAGGAAAAAATGTCGCAAAATTCCTTAAATAATTATGTATAAATTCGAATCTCTTCGTGGGAGAATTCTGCTCTGAAGAAAAAATTATACACAATGCCAGGGGTTTGGGATATATCTATGGGAATATTTTCAGCGATACTTGCCATATTACCCTCGGCATAAAATTTATGCGTAGACAAAGGATTAATAGGACAAGACCTATCTCAATTCATGGTCAAAACAAATTCGCCCACCTCTATTCTCCTTAACTCTAGAAGAAAGTAAGATCTATGATGAACATCATTCCAGGGTCTGTCTGGACCAATCAATGCCTCAAGAATCGCCTTGTCATAGGGAAAAACCAGGTCTAAAGGATCTGTAGTGGCAAGAGAACCTTGAGCCCAAATAGGCTCAAGAACTGGATCTAACTCTTGTGCGGGAGTTGGATCGGGGTTGGATGAATCTTGATGGACAATAATGTACCCAAATTCAGTCGTGGACAAGGGTATGGCCATGGCAGGATTCCCTATCCCTTCCATCGAAGCCAATGGGAAAGGAAGAGTCCACAGATCGTGAAAATAAGTCGTTCGAAATGAAGACACTTGAAATATTTCAGCCCTAGGCTAGTTAGGGGCAGCCGATATAAACTTGAAATTGCCAAAAGGTGGTGGGTAATCAAAAGTACCCATCAATGATGGGAACAAACCAACCTCTAAGTTGACAATGTCGGGCTGAGGATTATCAATCATCGGGACAATAGAAGTCTCCGATGAAGGGTCAGGATGGGAAAATGACAACTGGTCAATGGTCACAATTCGGCCCTCGTGCAGAAACAACAAGAGTTGAAAAACTATATCTACCATTGAATGCATTGTGTAAGTCCAACTCCTCCCTAAAAAAAGGCTGTAGTCGAGAGGCATATCGACCACTTCAACTTCAATGCACACGGTCTTTCCTCCTAACTGCACGGTGAAAAAAGGAATGATTCCATGTGGTATGAACGACCAACCATTAAACGTCATAAGTGTAACATCGTCGGCCACCCATGTCGATCCATGCTACTCCAGAAAATGCTTTTATTCTTTGCTCAACATATTGTAACATACCCATCATTCAACTGAGCTATTCCACATACATTTTTTTCGAACTGGATGCAATTAAAACATATACACATAGAACTCTTGCGAAACTTTACATATAAAAAGTAAACAGACAAATACATTTTGTAAATGCATGGATTTATATTGAAATAACAGTAAATGTATACATGCAACATATATAGACAATACCCATAAATATAAAGTCAGTTGTAAACCGCACAGTATAAACCCATAAAAATAAACACGTAAATAGTAATGCAACATGTAAATTTATCACAAAATTGACACTTATCTTGGTAAGAATGTCACCAACTACATCCAGACCTTCCACGAACCTCCCAGCCTTAGACCACACTAATCATCACTCTCAACAGTGGTTCACCCCCGAGTTGGGACTAAACTTCACCTAGGTAAAGGGATTCCTAACCAGATTAATGGATCATAGACAACAGGAAAGACTCCATAATAGGTTCCAACTCAAACTAACAGCCTACAGTCCCTCATTCCCCACATGCCTGTCCCACCCCAGGAAGTGTGCCCCTTCTCTGCTCAACAGTCCTTCAACTTCCCCACTTCCTTTACGGCCTTCAACAACAGGCTAGACATGAAGTCTCAGATCCCTGTAGCTACAGTTTAGCACCTTCAGGAAATCAATTCCCAACAATTTTCTCACCCAGAGAGATTTCTCATGGGCTGACAACCCACCTCTTCAATATCCCACGAGCCTGACAACCCGCTTCTTCAGTCCATCTCCCAAGCTAACCAGCTACACAAATAGGTATGGTTATGGATACAGGTTCAGGTACAATGACATGAAGCTATGGAGGATATCTCAATGATTTTGTGAATGATGATGGAATGATTGAATGAATGAACAAATGATGGAAGGAATGATGGAAATAACTCTTTCATTTTCTTGTCATAGTATCTCATAGTCAAGTATTTCCTCTCAAAATACTTCTTGAATTCCTTCCAAGTAACACGTTTCTCTTTAATGTGTTGCACCTACACAAGTTGATCCCACCGCATGGTTTTCTTTCCCTTGAGTTGATAGATGGAAATTATTCCTTCTACATGAGATGAATAATTATGCAATTGAAAATACTTATGCATGCCCAACAACCATGTCTCTGCATCTTCATCCTTCTTGTGCTCACCATCAAATGTAGGAGGTTTGATTTTGTTCATTTCTCCTCGTAACTCATCCACCCTGGACCTCTTATTCTTCTTGATAGGGGATGGAATTGATTTGTTGTGTGCTCTCTTATTGTAATTCCTCGAGGAGTGATGGTGATGTTTTCTAACACTTCTTTCTCTTCTTTTCTCATCAGGAGACCTGTGAATTCTCGATTTTCTTGAGCCACTCTCCTTATCCAATTTATTCTCTATTATGTCCAAGATCTACATTAAATTCATGTTGAAGTCCTCCTATTGATCCTTGGCTCTCATAATCCTTTCATTATCATCTTTATGTCTTTGGAAATCCTTCTGCAAATTTTTACTAGTCTCTACCATATTCATGTTTTCATCCCTTCCTTCTCCATGTCCATTGGAGTTTGTTCCTTCAATGCCCAAATGGACATCCATCCCTCTGATCTCATCTTCCTGGTTGTAAGTTCCTTGTGCATATTCCATTCCTTTGGAATCTATGATGATCTTGATCTAATCTATTTGTTGTTAACTCTACAAAATGTGCAGCCAACAGAACTTTGTCAGGTTAACTAACTCAACAATTTCATGAAAATATATGAACCATTCTGGTTCAATAATATATCATAATTCTTTCTTCTGATTTCTTGAAAAATTGAATGCCCAGATCAATTTTCTGGGTCAATATTTATATTCTATTGTCCAACACCTTTCCAACTCCTTCTCCCATGCTCAATTCTGAGTCTTGAGAATAAAGTTATGGTTATTTGAAAATTTCCCATTAAGTTTTTATGTTCCCACTTCAACTTGGCGCAACTCTACGCTGTAATTATGCATTTTTGCACCTAGTCCATTGGATTTTTCATAGGAGCTCAAATGGGTTTCTTCATATACATATTTTTGACAGCCTGTCCAAGTTTCACCTTCTTCTGGGTTCTAGGCTGCTATTTACAGCCTGCTGAAATTCTAGGCCAATTCATGTTTTTGGTCCGGAATGCTACAGGTACCTTCTTTGCCATATTAAACAATTTTAACATGACTAGAAATTTAATTCAGATCTAGAACTATCTTCTATGGTTCAATATATTTCCATTGACTGCTCATGTGCCTCAATCTAATTCCACAGAAGAAAGTTATGGCTCTTTGAAGTTAGTTGGGTCTTAAAATTTACCCTCCACTATTTGTGTTGTAACTTTCTCAAAAAAGCTTCGTTTGACGAACGATTTACACCAATATTTTTTCGTACAGTGCCCAATTTTTACCATAGGCATTCCGTAACTATGAAATTTGTTCAATTTCACCTCGATAACACCAGTTCAACCTCTACAACAACAAATCATTGTGGGTTGACATTTCTAGAATGATTTTTTCCCACACTCTGTTAGCACTAGGAGTCACCTTCTGATTGCAAGGAAGGTAAGCCCAGTACCCATCAGATGATATGTGAAAGTATGAGTGTTTTTTGAAAGGTCGAATGGAAAAAACTCGAAATGATAATATCCTCACTCAGAAACAGGGCTAACATGTAACAACAAATAAGGTCTTAACTAATTTCAACCATTAGTTTGGGAGTAAATGAGGATAGAAAGAAGACTTGAATGAGAGGAATGTAAGAGCTACTGCAAACATCAAGTCCACAAAATCCCAAAGGAAGAAAGTTTCTTAAAACGAGATCTTCTTGAAATTAGAAACTAAGGAGCTAAATAAACACCATGACAATAAAATGATCAAACATCCATCATATCATTACCACAGTCATTCATATGAAGCATTTAGATATGAACATTTAGCATTAGAAGCAAATAGTCTGAAATAGGAGATGATTTCTATTAGTCAAAAAGTCGTAAGTCCAGTACATACTAGATCACAGTCACTTTATCAAAAATATTACAGTTTCTTGGGAGCCTTGCTCTACCATCCGAACCCATTAAAGAAATTCATCTATCTATTTATAACAAGAAAGGGAGGCAACAACTAGAGGTACGAGATGGCCTCTTTTCCTTAAAAATCTCAAAACATTTATTTATTCTAACAACTAAGATAATAGTCTATGCTATAAAACAGGGAAGTTCCAGGGTATGGTTGTAGCCAATCATGAGCTCATTCATCTGAGCCAAGTGGAACTTGTCTTCTAATTTGAGACGAGATATTTCTCTCTTTGTATCCCTAAGCTGCTTAATAAGTCTTTTGTAGGTCTGGCTGCCAAGGGGGTTGGGTACATGTGCAGTCTCAGCAGGCTTCTTCTCGTCCTTTTCTTCCATCTGTACAGGTGTTTCCTTGCATGTTTCATTAGTCTTCTCAAAACCTTTTTCTTTATGCTTCTTCTCTTACACAACAACCTTTTCTTTATTTTTTATAGGTTTTTTACAATCCTTCACAGGGATTTCATCTTCCCTCTACAAAGGTATTTTGGTACCTTTACCCTTGATTTTCTATACAGGGGTTTCTTGTTTCTCTTATACATCTTTTCAATGCCTTTCCCTTTCTTCTTATGTATAGGGGTTTCTAGTAAAGGCTATCCTTTGAAATCCCCCTTAGGAATTGATAACCTAATGAAAGGTATTTTATCTTTGATTTTGGTTATTGGAGGAGGAGAGGGAAAGAGAAGCTTCTTCCCTTTTTTTGATGTCACCTTGGTAGAATATGGAACTTCTTCTAACCCTGGTGGAAGTGGTGATGAGAAATCTATGTGTGGGGAAGGACAGACATCCTCCTCAGCTTCCTTAACCTTCTTATTGATCTGTGAAACAAGGGCTCTGATCTTTTTCTTCTTACTGATCCCTGTTTTAGTACTGGTAGGTGATGAAGACCCTGCAATCTGTGATTGGGGGGTAGGTGTTGTGTCCAGAATGAAGTGAGAAGTGACCAAAAAATTCTCCCAGGATATCTCTTTCTTTCCCAACTCTTTAGAGACAAGCATCCTGATAAGTCCAGAGTGGAAAAGACTGGAGTCCACATCCTTGGATTTGGCTTGAACCCTATCTACCATTTTACCTATACTTCTTAGTAGGTAATATGGAATATTCATTTGAACCTTACCGGTAAAATGCAACAACAACCTTATGTGGTAATGATACAGGGTGTTAACTCTCCCTTCACAACTAAAATATCTCTGTATGATTTTCAACATTCTGTCAAACTGGTCAATCAACTGATTCCTTGGCACACTCTTAGATAAATCATTGGCTTGGTATTCAGGCTTGAAAATATCTTTAACAAAAGTGTAACTCAATACCATGGCCTTGAACCAATTTTCTCTTGAAATGGGAATCCCTATTGCAGCTGAGATGGAGGCCTCAGTCACCTCAAATTCCAAATATCCAACTCTGGTTTTCTTGCCATCAAAATTTAGTGAAAATTGTTTTCCTACTTTTGAGTGGCCTCTCTACATGTTATGGCAGAAAGAGAGGCATCCTGCTCTTAGAAACATTTCCCTTTCCATGGGTTCTATTTCAAAAAGGCACATGTCCACAAGTTCTATTCAAACTATTTTGACACCTTTGTGTGCTTTCTTCGACTGAGGAGTCTCCATGACTCAGAAAGAAGGTTCTTAAGAGGATGTAAGGGGTGCTATTGACTAGAAAAATTCAATTCAAGTCTCAAATGCACAAGGTTGGCCCTTCAAATTAACAGTGCTTAGAAAATGAACTTAGCTATGAGAAATGGACCTTCAGGCTTATACAGGTTTTCAGAGTGTATACTATGAGGAAGTAATTCTGAAATGACTCTTCGTACAGGATGAAAAGAAGCAAAGGGTAATCAGAGAGGTTTGAGAAGCGCCTTTGCGTAGCGCAATGCATACACAAAGGATAGGATATTTTAGGCCTATGAATTTCAAAGGCTATGACTAACCACAATAATCAAACTATGGATACGAGTGAAGATTTTTATAGGAATGCAAATATGGCTCCCATACTACCCTGGAAGCTTAGAAAACCGAAACCTGAGAACAAATCTCCTATGAAAATTAATATGCGAAGGAGGTTGCACAAGATACATATGAAGTCGACAACTGTTGAGATCCTCAGCGGGAACTTAGGATGAAATTGAGGAAACTTTGGCCTTGAAATCTCTCACAACATCGGATTTAGTGGACATGCGATCATCTAATCTAAACTGGCAAACTTACGCAGCATATCACTGCTGAACTTTTAAAATTTAGAAACCGTTACCAAGGATCATAAGTGAAAGATCTTTTAAAAGAATTTCAACCGACTTCAGGCACTGAAAACAAGGGTTAAGGTATCAGTCATGGCAATCATGACTTGGAGTGGATGAATGATAAACGTGACAAGTGCTACGGAAATCCCTGCTGAGTGGGCAACGTTCTCCAAAACAAAAATTTATTGGACAGGTGAGTGGGGATGATGAGGTATGCATGTGAGGTCATGAGTGAGGAGAGAGGTGTGTCACATTAGCTTGTTCAT